>JAMKCH010005175.1:0-102575 GCA_023653785.1 Ophioderma brevispina | reverse complement strand
CAGAGCAGGTTTTTCGTTTAAAACGGTTAGAAGGTATTAAGTGAAGGGCCAAAATAAAAAAAAAATAGCATGTTTACTTGCCAGATCACTACACACTAAGCACCTTCTTGATTTTTTGGTATTTGTATGATAATACACAATAATTCAGAGGTTGCTAATTAATTTTGTTGCGGTCACCTCGAAATCCAATGGCGGCCAAAATTGCCGCCTTGTTTGGCCTACACGTAATTTTTGAGTGTAATGTCCTACGTGAGCCTTCAATTACCCTACCTTTTTCTTGGGTTTCATATTGAAGATATTTTAATGTAATCTACTTGATCTATACCCCCACTTTTGTGGGTTTCGTTGTTATCTACACACCGTTTTGGGGGGGCCAAAAAGGCATATTTGTGCCATTTTTGTTATCAAAAAAATGGATGCGACTGAAATACGTTCTCCTCCCCCATATATCAAAAACTGTTTCTTCATAATTGATCAACTTCGCAGATGTGCCCTATATATAGCTTTTGTGTGAAACACAGGATCATAGCCAGTTCCAACTGAAAAGTTAAGTGTCTAGAAGGAATGGGGTGCTTAAATCACAAAAAAAAAACTCCATTTTGCACATTTCCTCATAACCATGGAACAATGTGTGTGTCCATACCATATAACAATGCTATATACGTTTTTGATCACCTCACTCTAACTAAATGTTTTGATTTCAGTTTGCTTCAAATGGCCTGCCTGATTCAATTTTGTTGCGGTCACCGCTAAAGCCAAGATGGCGGCCAAATGGCCGCTGCTTTGACAAACACTGTTTTTAAGGATAACGGGTTGAAGAAAACCTCCAATCACAATGTGATGTGGCATTTTAAAGCAAATAAATTTTCTCCCAGGATGAACCTTGCTTGATGGTGTTAAAGGTGGTAATGTCCAGCCAAATGTGAGTTTTTGTATCATATTTTTCCCCCAAAGAGATCAAGAAAGAGAGATTTTTTCTACATCAATGAAATTCTCATTCATGATACTTATTACTTTGTAGACTTGTATAAATAATATGCACTTGTGAAAAGGCCAGCTTTACAACATATTTTGGTAAAAAGTTTCTAAGTCCCAAAGTAAATGTGTTACAATCACCAAACACAGTTTTTAGCACATCTATATAAACATGTAAGGCTTAAAAGGATCAAGTACCTTGTATCATTACTGGACATTTCTCATATAATTTAGATTTTATACTGATTAGAAGACTAATAGCATCCAAAGAGTTTAATTTTAGATTCTGATCTTAGAAGTAGATAATAACATCCAAAAGTGCACCCATGATCCCACATGACTACTGTGGCATTTGTAAATACAAACCTACTATATTTTTACATAGCAACTTCTATCATGCTCAACTGCTTACAATTGCGGAATTTTCAAATATGCAATTTGCCAAAAATTGTGATAAAACTATATTTTGAAGATTTACTACAGATTGCCCATACTTTGGCATACATAACTTATAACGCAATTCCATTTGTCCTTTAATCTGTTTCTGTATTGTTTCTTTCCAATTATATTGAAGACTACTACTAAGATTACTTAGTAATAGATATCATCTGTGTTCTGACTCTTATCTGTGAAAGTTTTGCTCTCTTGAACACTTGAATGATCTGACTGCGTTCTCCTATAAATAGCTGCCTTGATAGGCTGATTCTGACCCTCCTTGGACATTGCAAATCCCTGTATAGTACTCATCCACTTTGGAAAAAGGGCTCTATTTTCGATGCTTTAGGGTATGTGGTCCCGAGTAGAAAACTGCCATGTTACCCAGGTGTTTAGTTGGTACATGTGTGTGGGAATCATCATCCCCTGGGTGGATGTAGAAACCGGAAGTGTGCAATTTTGTTATAGGGCAAAAAAGGTTCAAAATTGACCCAATTAGGTAAAAATCATAGATGATTGATTTATTTATTCCAACTCATATTGAATGTACTACTATTTAATTCCTCCTCCCTCCCCCCAAAATATAGTAGCTGTAGATTTCAAGAAGAATTTGAATGTTGGAATCGGGGCTAATTTGACCCCGCCATAAAGGACCAAAAAGGGGTCAAAATTGACCAAATAAGGTAAAAGCATAGAAGGGTGATTCCACCTGCATATTAATGAAATAGTTATTAAATGAACTCGTAATTTAATTTTTTCCTCACTATATAGCTGTAGATTCAAAAATAATTTGAATGTGTCGAATCTGGGGTATTTTTGACCACCAGAAGGGCCAAAACAAAGGGGTACAATTGACCCAAAAATGGCACAAATAATAGAATGATGATTTTTTGTGTAATTTATCCATCTTACTTTTAAAATGTAATAGTAGTTCATCCCCCCCATATAGCTGTAGATTGGAAGAATTTGAATGTTGGAATCTGGGGTTATTTTTGACCCCAGAAAGGGCCAAAAAGGGATAAATTGAACACAAATTAGGTAAAAATCATGAAGTGATGAAATTATTTTATTCCGACTTTATATTGAAATGTAATACTAGTTAATCCCCCCCTCCCCCACTATATCAAAAGTGGATTCAAGAGATTTAAAATGTTTGAACTGGGGTGGTTTTGACCCCAGAAAGGGCCAACAAGGGGAAAAATTGACCCAAATATGGTAAAAATCATAGAATGGTGATGTATTTTTATTCATCTTAATTTTAAAATGTAAGACGTTCATTTTTCCACTATATAGATGTAGATTTAAGAATTTGAATGTTTGCAATCTGTCAAAATTGACCCAGAATGGCCAAAAAGTGTCTTAAAATGGGTAAAAACAAGGAAATGGTATTTGGATAGGCAATGTTTTCAATATTAAAGCAATATTAGCACATTTTTTTGACGGGCGCCCCCAATTTTTCAAAATTTGGAGATTTTTACACGGTTGCATTGGGACTGGCTAGTGAAACTATGAAAAAAACCCTGTGAATGGTTAAGCCGAAAATGTATAGTTTCACACACAAACGAATGAATTTTGTACTATAATAAGTATTATCGGGGATCCCGATAACATCCATTGTTGTTTTAATAGTTCGGGCAAGTCAAAGTTAGGGTTATTTTCTTCTCGAGGTGGCACTAATTTCATCATGGACGACATAAACGTACATTTCCAGCTCTGGCCATTCAGTCCAATCTGGGATCCCCAAATTCTTAATTACAAATCGCTTATTTTGTGATAAATACGCATTTTTTAGACAATTCGCGTCGCAAGTTCGTTTCCTAGATAATTACCCACGTAACTGTGCAAAAAACTCAAAAAATCAAAAATTTTGGAAATTGGGGGCGCCTCTTCAAAAATGTGCCAATGATTGCTTTAAGGCAGGAATGTCAACAAGCTTTTATTAGTAGTGACATCCAAGTGAAAACTTTGTAATATAAGGGTCAAATTACACTCAATTTGGTCAAAATATATTAACAATTAATGCACAACGGTTTACATGTCCTGCATTCTTGCGCTGTTAAAAAGGTAAAAATTTGAATAAATAATTAAAATAAGTTTTAATTTCTTTTTCAATTAAGGGAAGTTTTTTAAGTGTTAAAAATGTTAAGTATATAATATGAAACTCCGATGTCTCCAGGCACTAAGACTGCCTCCTTCAGGCCTGTTGGAATCACTTACTGTATGGGTGCAGAAACATTGACAAATAAGGGGGAGCTGCAGTAACCTTTTAAATGGCACTTAGTAACCATGCAACTCATGCGAGTTGGGGAAAATATCTGTCCTGGGGGAAAAACATCCTACCGACATCGGATCTATGGTGAAATACCTCCTATCTCCCACAATTGTGGCACAGAAGAGCGCACCTTTCGGTGGGCAATTGCTTTTCAATGAAGGACACATGTAGATTATATCAGACCTTTATTCTGTGGAGTCTTCCATGTGCAAGTAGAGGTAGCAGATGACTAACCCACTCTGCAGCAGAGATACCAGCTTTACTTTGAAGTGGGAGCAGCAATGCATGATAAAGACGTTTTGCAAAGAATACGCTGCGAAAGATGATATTGTCCACCTTTGCCAACATGGCAATCATTTTGTCAATGCAATCTATGTGGTTGCCAGCTGACAAAAAGTACAACCATTTGTCTATTCCAGTTGCTTCTCAAAACATTAACTTTCACAGTATAATTACCCAATTTATCTTTTGGGGTCTATTTTGACCTCTTTTTGGCCCTTTCTAGGGTCAATTTTGGAGTCAAATTTATTAAAGATCCACTCGCTAATAGCTCATCCCCGGGATCCACAGATTTTACAGGAAGTGATCAGAATATAATATTGGTGTCTGTAGAAAGGTACTATTTGTCTCATTTACTCTGTGAAATCGTAGGACTTAAAATATTTAACTTAGATATTATAAGTGAAAAAGTGCATAATTTATTATTTTTACACAATATTCTAGGAGGCTTTATAAATCACGTTTTAGCCATCATATCAAAACTGGTTTGAAATGATACGGGAACGATATTTAACAGATGGGGTATGGATTCAAGGCGATCAATCAAGATGAAAGGATAAATTGGACATTATATTGCATTTTGGGTGTCTCTTGACCCAAATGTCCAAAATTTATATTTAATCTACTACCAAATATATCAAAGAAATGAGGTTTAATTGAGAAGTTTTAAAATCCATATAAGTGGAAGATACCTTGGCCCATTTTTAATTTTTACTGTTCTCATATTTTGGGTAATTTTGACCTTTTTTGCCTTTCTGGGTCAATGTGACCCTAGATTCCAACATTAAATTATTCTTGAATCTACTGCCTATAGAGTGGAGAAACATGAAATAAATACTACTGCATTTTTAATATAAAGCTGGAATAAAAAAAAAATCACCCTTATATGATTATACCTTATTTGGGTTCAATTTTAAGCCCTTTTTACCCTTTCTGGGGTCAACTTTAACTAGATTCCAACCTTCCAATTCTTCTTGAATTTTCTGCTATAGAGTGGGGAAATGAAATACTAGTTTTAAGTTGAGAATAAATACATCACCATTCTATGTTTACCTCATTTGGGCAATTTTAACCCTTTTTGGCCCTTTCTGGGGGTCAATTTTGACCCCAGCTTCCAACATTTAAATTCTTCTTGAATCCACAGCTACAGATCGGGAAAATTAAATAATATTACTTATAATGAAGTTGGATAAATACATCACAATTCAGCGATTGTACCTTATTTGGTCAATTTTGACCTTTTTGGTCCATAAAAAACATTGCACCACTTCTGATTCTACATCCCACAGGCGATGGTCCCCACATATGTACCTAAAATGTGGTAGCAATGAACATTTTCTACTCTTCCACCCTACCCCTTGGTGCACAAAATGGTCCGGCTGACATTACTAGTACAATTTCAGACGCCTGACACCAGTGTTTCAACGTAAAAAAAACGCCAATGTTATAAGGTGTCCGATGTGTTATCAGCGACTCTGACAATAAATCTAACTTTTTTATTTTTTACTCTGAAGGTAGCAAAAACGGAATAGTATTTTGCTTGTACTCATTTAATAGTTTTCTTAAGATTTTCACATTTTTAAGGGAAACTGAAAGTATTTATCACCAGAAAACGTAACAGAACACGTGTTAAGTAGTGTCATTGTTCAAAAAGTGTTACCCATTTTACCGTTCTGAAAAATTTAGTGCTCCATGCATCAGCAACACGTGTGCATTGGGTGGGTAAACATACCCTATACAAATCAATAAAACCAGAGTCCGGATAGAACAGTCGAAGACAGCTTCTCCACATAATTGCTAGCCCCAACCAAAAGATACGGAATTTATAACAACGTTGTGATTTCTCTAAGGACTTCAATCTGAACTTAGCTCTTTAAATAGGGACAAGCATTATGGTATATGCAAAAAACACAATTTGTTTGAAATTGAGGGACACTCCTCGGGGAAATATCTGAGTCGCCTTTACCTTGAAAGTGGAAAGAACTCAAGTATGCTAGGATTAGATGGACGTGGAATTGTCTTATTTGCAACATTGGGATTCACGTGCTATGAATTTACACCAAGAAATTCAGTGTAATCTATAAGTTGGGGGAAATTACATGATCGAAGACTAATCCTGCATTGCCCACTATGCTTCACTACTGGTACACAATGGCGGATCCAGGATTTGGAAAAAAATGTCAAAATTACCGGGGGGGGGCTGTGAAGGCTGAAACTGGTCCAAAATAGCTCAAAAATGGGCTGATTTGGCAAGAAATTTGCAGAAGTACGGGAGGCCCGCCCCCTCCCTGGATCCGCGCCTGGACACCAGCCGGATGTTGTCGTAATACCGTCCTGGATGCAAAATTATTTCCGTAGTTAAACTTGTTAATATCTTTCAAGCATAGCGTAAGTGCCACAAATTACAAATGCGGAAAAATATCGCGTCCCGGATACCGATCGCCATGGTATTGGCATTCCGCTGCTTGTGGAATGGTATGGATTTCAAGCAAATGTCTATTTTGAAAGAAAGCTGCATCTAGAACCTGTACATCAATGTCACAGCCAATGGAACAAAACTTTGGAGAATCAGCATGTGAGGGGCTTATAATAGGAGCTCATCACTTAAAGGTGCTATGTTTGTTCAAGGGCAGAGAGAAAGGGATTGTATTGTGGATACTAGAGAATGATACCAAAGTTCTATGAAGCATTCTTATGCCTTTTTATGCAGGGTCCAAGTAAAGAAGTTACATTCTCCTTTACTTACAGGGTCAATGAAATCGGTCTACCATGTTGTAGTTCAGGAAGATTTGATCCTGCCAAAAGGAATGGGGCAACTAACCAGGCGTACGCATCACAATAGGCACTGTATCACTCGAGTACAAAACCCTTCTATCTACCATGGCCATGGATGGATTGAACAGATCCAAGTGAAAGTCAAATTGATTGGATAGAAGTACTTCAGTCCACCAGCTGTTGTTTTGGAACCCGGGGGTGGGGTGGGGGCACTCACATATGAAATTGATGTGGGTTGAAGGCTCGCGCTTCCAAAACACAGGGCATTCGGTGACAGGGACTGAAAAAAATAAGGGTCTTTGGGCGACAGACAGACAAATTGCTTAAAAATAAGGGGTTTTTGAGTGACGAATTTTGCAAAAGTTCCAAAAAATGGGGGTTTTTGTGGGTGAGATTTTTGCAAAATTTTCTTTAAAATAGTCTTTTCAAAAAAATTTTGCAAAATTTCACCCAAAAATAGCCTCTGGGTATTTGGGTGACAGTGGTTATATTTTAAAAAAAGGGATTTGGGATGAAATTTTCAAAAGTTTCATTGCGTGACAACGATGCTAAAAAAGGCACTTCCAAGTGGGAGTGTCCCCCGGTTTGGGGGACGGACATGTTGCGGATTTGCACTGCCGATGCAATTCCTACTAATTGTGGGGCAAAGAAAAAACGGAATGAACTGTACAGTGATTTGCACTTCTCCAAGGAGTGCAAGACCGCCTATTAATGCAGATATTATGCTGTAGTATTCATTGCATATAGAGAGAAGAACAATACAGATCTGAGACAAAGCACAAATGATGTTTCGTCGTGTGTATAGCCTATTGCATTAAGTAGGGGCAACAATGTACCAACTTCAAATATGTTTTATCAACGTTATGGCAAATTGCATTTTGGAATGGGACAACTTGCAGAGTTGAACCTAGCTACACACAGTTGCTAGTACAGGTTATATTTAGAGCTATGTAAAAATTAGGTTTTAAAGTGAAAACATCAAGTAGAAAAATTTGATTGTGTAGAATGACCTAACACATGAGGTTTTCTTCATATATTATTCAGCGGCCATTTTTGCCGTCTCTTGGATTAGAGGTTACCACAGAAAATTAAATCAGTAGGCCATTCAGCAAACTGAAATCAAAACATTTATTATAGGTAGGTGATCAAAAACTGTATAGCATTTTATATGTGATGTTAACACATTACTTAGGCACTTAACTTTTTTACAGAATATGTTGTAAAGCTGGCTTTTCACCGTGTGCAATATTTTATAGGGACAAAGTCCTACAAAGTAATAAGAACATGAATGAAGAAGTTTCATTGATGTAGACAAAATGTCTCTCTTTCTTGATTCTTTTGGTAAAAGTCAAAAACTCCCTTTTTTGCTGCATATACCAATTTAAACACCCTTAAACTCCATCAAGCATGGTATAATCCTGTAGAAAAATTTTATTTGCTTTAAAATGGACACCAATCACATGCTGATGGGAGGCTTTCTTCAACCCGTTATTCTTAAAAACAGTTTGTCAAGCAGCGGCCATTTTGGCCGCAACTCTTGGATTTAGAGGACCTACAAATAAAGTGGAATCAGCCAAGGCCATTGCAGCATGCAGCAATGAAATCAAACCATTAATATATTAGGTGATCAGAATGGTATTGACCAACATTTGCTCATGTGTTTAGAGAAATGTTGCAAAATGGCGTTCTCGTTTTTGTGATTAAGACCACATTCATTCTTAGAAAAACACTATTAACTTTCTTAAATTTGCTATGATCATGTGCTTTTGCACACAAAATGCATATTATATGCGGGCAACAAATTCCTGATAAGTCTGATCCAATATGAAGAATCAAAATTTGGATATTATGGTGGCAGAACGTAGTTCAGTCGCCCCCCCCGCCTCTTTTTTTGAAAAAAATGACAAAAATATGCCTTTTTGGCCCCCAAACCGTGTGTAGATAACAACGAACCACTAAGTGGGATCATCAATGTAAGATAATTAAAGTATCTTCAATATGACACCAAAAACAAGGTGATTGAAGGGCTCACATAGGGAACATTACCCTCAAAAAATAATGTCGTTAGCAAACAACGGCAGCCATTTTGGCCGCCATCTTGGATTTCGAGGGGACCGCAACAAACTTTAATTAGCACACCTCGGATTTTGGTGTATTACATAATAAACACTACCAAAAAATCCAAGGTGTGCTTCTTGGTTTGTCGTGGATTCTGGCAGGTAACTCAAACTAAGCATGATATTTGGATTGGCCCTTCGCCTATCAAATGGAATTTTATCACACATTAGTGGATGGGGGGGGGGGCTCCGGACCCTACATCCAGACAATGCATTTCCCATTGGAATAATTCGGAAAACCTCTGCACAGGCAATATATATTGCTTAAGACATTACTATATGAAGAAAAATAATAAAAATATTGCTCGGCTTGAAATTCGGGAGTTCCAAATTGGACTAAAAGTAGAATTTTGACGATTATTCTCAACAGTGTTGCACTATACATTTAAACAATGACTTTTATGAGTTAAAGGCACCATCAGGGACTTCACCCGAAAGAGTCAAATATTTTTAAAATTCGCAGAAATAGCTTAAAGTGAAAGATTGAGGTATGTAAAATTCTCATAAATTATTTTTCAGTTGAAAAATTGACAGAAAAAATGAAGAAAAAGCAGGTTAAAGATATACGAATCTCCACTCAATTAAGTGTTGTAGTAAGTGTCCGTGCGCGTGCGGCCCCGTAATAATGAATGACTAAAATAAATTTTGGCCTTATTACGCTGCTATCGGTTTTATGACTTGCAGGGTTATGTTAGACACCCGAACTTGTAAAGACATGGAAACATACAGTTGTATGATTGTTTTTCGATTTTTGATATTTAGCAAATCACTGATAGTGCCTTTAAGAATAGACCAAATTAATTATATTAAACAATAAATTGGGTGCTGGATACTTTTAGAATTTTGTGGGCCCTTTTCCGCGACCATGTATTTCCCCATTAGTTTGTACATGGAATGAACATTATCAATCAATCATCTTTATTGTTCATCATAGAATACAGCAAAAAACATGGTATTGATAAATAATTATGTAATAATGCCGTACAGTGAAAAATTAATCGTTACCAAATTTACAAGTAAAGATGATTAAATTAAACATTATGAATCAACCTACCTAATTTTTTTCCTAGTATTATTTCAGGTTGAAAACAGAAAATACGTTGAAATGTGAGTGGCTTTAAATATTAAGAAGTACATAAATTTTTTTAAAATACGTAAAATTAACTTTTATTAAAAACAAAAGAATGACTATTATTAACCAAAAATATACACACGTAAAAGTATCCAATCTCACATTCATTTACACACACAAAACAGGGGACAACAACACACCCAAATTCGCACACCACGTATACACGAACGCGCACTCGCACGTACGCGCGACAAAGCCCGAACCCCCCCCCCGCCCGATTTTCCTTGATATGGACATCTAATTAGGTACCACGCGAAAGCTTAGAGTTACTCATTTTTTGGCATCAAATTGAGTACCAACAGTCGCAATATGACGTCACTACAGACGTCATAAGTGAAGAAAGTATTGAAATAGGATTGGGAAATTGATATTTCGCATTTACTGACTCAAAACAATGTTTTTGTGAACTTAAAAGGCCCCCCCATATCTCAAAATGACCAAACTATCAGGTGTATATGCTTAATTCTCAGCTCAACAATTTCAATTTACACGGACATGTCATCCAAATACCTAAAACAAATAAGCTAATGTCATGTTTACGAATCAAATTGGGCTAATTGTTACAAACATTATCTGGTTAAAACTAACTTTGTCCACAGCCAAAGCAAAATTATTTATTTGTTCTATTAGTTGCACGTAGCCAAACATTGTCAATTAGATAGGGCATGCAATAAACAACTTAGCACGGAAGCCCGTTGAGGGCTTTAAGTGCCATAAATTGGAGATGAAAAGGACTTTAAATGCATTTCACCATATCCACTGAACACAGTAGATAAGGTATCAGATGCGTGTAAACATCGTTATGTCACCCACTTTACCAAAGTTATTTGGCAAACTTGACACAATGTATTTATGGGATATTGTGATTACTAGATTCTTTCACACGTGGCCACAAATTACATGAATTAGGTGCTAATCTTGGAGATTAGATTCATGCGATCGATTTCACTATATCCCATAACGCAGTAAGAGGTATTTTAAGACTGCCTCATGTACAGATAATGAGTTACACGCTTTAAAACTATACCAGAGTTATGGACAATTTGAATAATGTATTATGGGTAGTTACTCGATTTCTTCAACGTGGACATCTCGGCAAACGACTATGACCAAGATGTGCTCTTCTTACATTTCGCTTTAGGGGGTCGATACGGCGGCAACCCAGAGAGATGGTTCTCGAACACAATCAAAACGTATTCTCCATTACAAAGATCCTATATTACCCCTTATTTATATAGGGTAAATATAATATATTAAACAGTGGAAGAAGTCAAAACCTAAAAAGTATGCCTTGATTGCCTCAGCCATTTCACTAATTAAAAAAATTACACCCCTACCAAGTAAGGAAGCCGAAACAGGAATAGCTAGCCACTTGAAGTGGTAGAAACCATCCCGCGAAATAGGTAACAACTGGAGCTCAAACAAATTACGCAGATTTTATTCCTTCTTCAAAAACCACTTTCTATGCTACAAGATCTCTCGAAAATCACTTAAGAAGTCCATGTTTGGAAACATTTTTGTAGATTCCAAATATGCGTATTGATTCAAATCATACACCTTCTCCTTCTACATCCCGTTTTATCATCCCTAAAAGTCCATGGCAATTTGCGTGTCGAACCTAACCAAATAGTAAACAAAAATGCTACCACTTATAAGACAACTCGCACGCCGAAGAAAGCAATATGAGAGGCGTCCGCCCTCATAATACTGGACAACTTAGCTTGTAACTGAGCCAGCCTTTTAATACAAGGGAGTTCCAATCATGCATGCCATAATAGCTTTGTCAAAAACCCTCAATGCTGTTGTTGTGATACATTATCCTATTACAATAAACGGGATGAAGTAGTATTCTGCCACACCATCCTTAACATGCAGTTTATTCCGTTGAGGCTGCCAATTCTTTGGTGGTGGCACAATATACATGATTTTGAACTCCCAAATTTTTAGGCGTGTGGACATGTGGTACAATACACACTAGTCTACTAGGCCTAAAGATCGGACCACAACCTTTAATTGGAGAATCCAACTTTATATCCCCTAGCTTTTTACTATAACTTGAGAGCAGCTCTGCTGGCATATTTGTTGTGGTCTATCAACATCTTGTGTAGCACTTGCAAGCCAAATGACCTCATTACCTGTAAACACCACAGGTTTTAAAAGGGATGTATAGGATGGGAACCCCATCAACAAAACAAAATCCTTACAAACTTG
The DNA here is from genome assembly GCA_023653785.1 of Ophioderma brevispina. Classification (NCBI taxonomy): domain Eukaryota; kingdom Metazoa; phylum Echinodermata; class Ophiuroidea; order Amphilepidida; family Ophiodermatidae; genus Ophioderma; species Ophioderma brevispina. The sequence continues at coordinate 90,379 of JAMKCH010005175.1, read as the reverse complement.
AGAATTGATCGATACGGGTGATTGAGTTAGAAGGCCAATTGATGCCGGTGTTTTCATTCGTGAAGTATTATTTTCTAGGGTGAATTTTTCTTCATTTTAACACATATTCATATTATTACTTGATATTTTAACTGGGGCATGCAAAGTGTATTCGGCTCGAGACAAACAGGGGCCACAAACTGATGCTCAGACCCAATATCCAACATAATGTACGCAGCTCAGTTAAATAATCCTTTACATAAACGCCCCCTTTTAGAAAATGCACCGCCCCCGGGGCGTTTATTAGCGGATATACGGGATCAATTGCATCAAAAAATGCCCCTTTAATTGGCCCACAAGCACTTTGAAGAGCACAAAAGATGTATGGCAGAGTGGTCTTTCAAAACCGAAAGAAGTGTTTATCTGAGTACCGTTTAAGCGATAAAGCAATTATGCATATTTAATTAGCTCCATTGGCATACCTGAGCCGCATAATCACAACTTCAAATGTCAAAGAAAATGCGGACCATTGATAGGCTTTCATGCCAGTGAAGGAAAATTTAGCATATCCGATGTTTACTGTTTCAAAAATAGCAATAGTATGCTGATTTTTGCATATTAATTATGCTCATTTGCATTATGTTCAAGTGCCCAAAATTGCCCAAAATTAGGGTCCCCAACATTACATCATTATTCGCAACATAACTCCAGATAAATTGTACACAAGCCTTGCGGGAAACATTTGTAAGTATGCAAATAGATAATTAGGCATAATTTACGGCCCAAATACTAATCAGGTCGAGAAAACACATCAACTCGATCCGATCACCAAGTTACATCATTGTCGCCCTTACGGAACTCAGATAAATCGTACACAAAGGGGGTTAACATTTTTATCCGGACGGAACGGACGCTGCTTCATTTCATAGCCCCCGTTCTGAAAACTCATTCGGTGGAGACAAAAAACACTTAGTTTTAGACACTAGTAAAATGAATCTGCACAAAATTTGAGAAGTTGTCAATGGTCAGATTTTTATTTTTGATGATCTCAAAAATGTCAAGATTTGTTCCAAGCAAATTTTGCCTGTATCAGACCATTAATATTACAAGTGCATTGAGGACACTGCTCATGATCATGCTCATGGGTTCAAACCCCTATCAGAGCTAATGTGTTGTGTTCTAGCAAGATGTTTTACCTTGCTTGCTTCCCTCCAACCAGGACTATAAAGGGACTCACTAAGTGGGAGAAGTAGCAATCCCTTTACTGCAAATTACACTGGGGGAGTATGCCCCAATACTTTGAAAGCGAGATGGCACTCCTGCTGGCTAAGAGTTTGGCATAAACCTTTACAGGTGCAATGTGAGATCATCAGCCTCGGCCTTGTGAATCACCCTGTCCAATCTAAGATTTAGGTGCATATAGCACTTTCATCTGGCTAATCCTTAGTCTTAATAATACACAGCTGTTTGAAAGTCTCATTTATTATGACAAAACCAAAATAAAACAAAAAATATCAATGGCGACACACTTTTGACTAATTTGGATTATTATTCCACTAACTACATCCTGTGTAAATTTTACGAAATTTCATATCGGGCAACTATGATTTTTCTCAAAAATCTAGTTTAACACGTCTCTCAATGGGAAATGGACATATAGAGGGCGCTATAACATTCAAATCCTGACCTTTGTAGGCCTATATGGCAAGATTCCCGCATTGGATTTTTCTGATTTTTGCAGAGGTAATAGCTTTCCCAAGTCCCTACTTATATCAGTTGTCAAAATTGTGTCGCCACTGCTTAAAAATGCTCTTAAAATAAAAGAGATGATTTGCATGGGGTCAAACAGCTGTGAATAACTACCAATCTACTAGATCTTCTTCCTCTAAGCTTATGCAAAGTGTCTTATTGCCCAGTGTACCACACAGGACTCCTGGTTTTACCAAATATGGCATACAAAATCCTATTGAACTTGAAACCTACAAGTTATTTGTTCAAGTACATGTTCTGCTATTGGCCGAGTAAAGAAATCAGAATTCCTTGATTCAATGCAATCTATTCAATGTGTCAATTATTTGAATCCTCATGAACCCTGGACTGCATTGAGGTACAGCTCACCTGTTCCATTCTTTGTTCAGAATAGTATTCATTGAATTCGAAACAAATGTGCCAGCTGGGTGAACTATTATTACACCATACTATTGATTGCAGCGTGATACAGAATACTTAAACGTTTAATTCTTTTTGAAGCAGACAGAACCAGCATCATGCATGTCACCAATTTATCTGATTTTGGGGAGTTTCTGTAACCTGACCCATCTGACACACTCTTTCTGACACACTTATGAATTCAAAAACCCTTCACGGAATAAAGCACAGGTTTATTCCGTTAAGGTTTCCAAATTCATAAGTGTGTCAGAAAACTTTGCAGGCAATTGTAGATGGTCACCTCTGTGAAACCCTATTCAAATCACATTTTGAAGGTGAACATTTTGAATGACAAACTAATTATTCTTACAAAAAGCCTCTGGCTGAAATCTCACATTGCACTGTTTACAAGACTGGCTTTTAAAAACAAAACTGAAATTTGTTTACTCCTTACAATACAGTACTAGTATTTTCAGCAAATTACACTTAACAAACTAACAAATTGCCAGCATGGGTATTTATGGGTATTAGTAGAATTAAGTGTCAATCAAATTGCTATTTATTGGCTATGTTTAGCTTTCAGGTTTCTAATCTTCTTGTCAACTGAAATCAGCATAATATCAGCTGATAAAAGCATAGCATCAGCACATTATCTGATATCAGCATAATATCAGGTGATAAAAGCATAGCATCAGCACATTATCTGATATCAGCATAACATATAAAAGCATGGCATAAGCTAATATTAGCATGTCACTTAATATTAGCATAACATCAGCTAATATGAGTACATCTTTTGATATTAGCATTAAACATCTGATTCTGATATCTGCACATCAGCATAGCATCAGTTAACATCAGCAAATTGCTTGATATTAGAATAACATCAGCTAATATCAGCACATCACTTGAGCATGCTGCAAGTTCTTTTAATCTCTATTTAATGTTACCAAGGTTTCATAATGCCTCATTTAATTCATAATACAGGTCTGCCATTTTGGAATGGTTAATTGCAGAGGAGTAAAATACTACTAATACAATTACAAGAGCAGTGCAAACTAAAACATTACAGAGTACAGAAAAATAAATTATTTGTACATAATTGGGTAACTAATCAAATTAAGAAAAAGTGAAAAATAACATATTTACAGTATAATTGGGGATGTCGGCTTATGTCTACTTATGACAAGGTCAACACACCATGATTGCTGTTACAGGCCCAGAGCTAAAGAATGAAAGTACAGAGAACCCTTGTGAATCTAAATCCTTTGGCTGGTATTCTGAAATGGAGTCTAACTTTAGACCTGGGCTAGTCCTACATGAATGGACCTTTTTCCTTCCAACATAATGTGCTGTAATTGGTGAGAAAATTCCTCATGGAATTGTTGGGCCGCATGAGGAATTTTCTCACCGTTACATTTAACTCTCAGAGTATTTTGAAAGGAAGGAAGTCCACTATGTAGGACTAACCTGGTTTTAAACTCAGGTCTAAAGTTCAGAATACCAGCCTTTGAGTAAATTTTCAGATTTTATACCCCAACACCAACTAAAAGTTTCCTATAAAATGTGGCTACAGTCTTTGGTTACTCAAGTACCATCAAAACCTCTTAACTTCCTGGGCACTACAGGCCGATTTCATTGGTTATTTATAGGGTAATATGCGGGAATTAACCAATCAGAGACATGGTAAGAAAAATATTTGGTATATGCAGATACATAAGTCTATTTTGATTGGTTACTCAAAGAATATACCATGTTACATCATGTAATAAGCCAATGAGAGATCATGTAAGAAAAATTGAAGCCTTCAGGAAGTTAAGTGATTTGTGTGACTCTAATGATGTTATCAACATAAATGATTTACTGAAACATTGAATACTAAATTTTATATTTAAGTTGAACAAAAACCAATATCAGGAAGGAGGGGGTTATTAAACTAATTAACCAACCTAAGCAACTTATTTTTACAGCAATTTTTTCACGAACAAGCCGAGAACCACCTTTTTGATTTGATAATTGTTTGCAAATTGAATCAATCATCCAGTTCCATTTAAGCCCACTTAAATCCTCCAACAAGAATTGATTCAATTTCAACCAAGTTTAGTATATTAATCGTCTACACAGTCCCAATGAATTTGTAATTCTCTTGTATAAAGCACGCTGAAAATCCTAACCACTTGACAATACAAAGTAATGGCGAATCATGTTAATGATGTCATCCGTACCAACAATTCTTTTTTTTTTTTGACATTGATGTAAATCAAGAGGAAAGTCACTGCCAATATAATTTATGAACAACAATTTGCACTGGTCAGTCATGTATGTATTTTGTATACTACATTTGAACTTGTTTCCGACAAGTTTTTCTACAAGACCACTTCATGAAAATCATTACTTTGTTATGTACTGGGGAGAAAGAAGCGAGTCTTGAAAAAATTGTATGCTTTGTACATTTCTAAAAATGGTAAAAACAAATGCACGATACCAAACATATAGTTAAACATCTAATTATTTTTTCATCATATAAAGTCAAATCAAAAGATGTTGGACATATTGAAGGTATCCTCATTGATCTGTACCACACTTCAAATAGTACAGCAATAAATAATGTCACAAAGAGTATCCTATAAAGGTATAACATACAAAACTACTGTCAACCTGACATCACTGACAACGTTTGGAAAGAGTTCCATATGCCCCTCTCCCCTACAAATTCTGCGGCTTTGACGGAATAAACCACAGGATAAGGTTGAAGAATTCTCAGGGAGGGGGACATATGGAACTCTTGCCCAACGTTTTTACTGTGTGAAATCATAGCTAGTTCTATCAGGTTCGTGGCAAATTTTGGATATCAAAATGTATAGACGATGTGATGTGTCGTCATTGTGGCAATCAATAGAACTGACAGACGATCAGAATTTAGAGCCCGGGCTTTTCAAAGTAGGCCAAATGAGCATTGTGCTATTCAGTAATGTGCAGTTAGCTTCCAGGCCAACCTGAAGAGACGAGTCGCTAATAAGCTTATAAACAAATAAACAAACCTTGTAAACAGATGTAACATCATCTATACTTGTAGGTAAGGAAGGGGTCATTATTTACGCCGGGGGGGGGGAATTTTTTTTTTTTTTTTTTTTTTTTTTTTTTTTTTTTTTTTTTTTTTTTTTTTTTTTTTTTTTTTTTTTTTTTTGGGGAAATCAGCATGATCAAGGGGGGAGTGTGAAATTTTTTGAACGGAAGCGAGGGGGAAACGCGAAAATTTTTGCCGAAAAAAAGTTGAAATCCTCCATTCCCCCCTGGCATAAATAATGACCGCTCCCTAAGGCCTACAAAATATGTTTGTTTGCCATAACGGAGAAAAAATATTAGGGTCGGTTGGTCAGATTTTTAAAAATTCACTTCACACTTTTGCTCTAAGATGAATCCAATATGCTATGACCAGGGATACAGCTACGCCGGCACTTGCTCCTACCGACCGGTCATTTGGGAGGTTGCCGACCGGCACTTTACTTCAGTGAAATGTAAATTATCACATAAATTGGCAAATAAACTCATAGTTTGTCCATAAGTGCCATAAGTGTAGTAAATTTAAGATTTACAACCGGCACTCAGAGTAGCCTAGCTATAACCTTGGCTATGACATAGCAACGATCCTTTATTTTTCTTGTTGTAGTTGTTTTGTTTTGATGTTTTTTGTTTTTGCGTTGGTAAAAACATTGGAATTGTAAATGAAAATCGTGGGTCAATCTGCAATTGTTTTTATTTTGTGCTAATTTGCATTACAGGGGGGTAGGACATGCCAACCTAACAGCAACAGCAAATTCAAACTTCCGGGTGCTAGTCTTTTTCAAAGACTTACCGTAGGAGGGCGCTCATGCACATATCGAACGGTTACACACAGACTTGACTAAAGACTAGGCCTGGTCACGAATATTTAAATCTTAAATGACCGTTATTGGAAATTACATTGTTTTGCAGCGAGGTTAATCCACTAACCTCGACGGATTTTGACATTAATAATTTTTCCCTAAATTATCATGATATTACTAAGATCTTTTGAACGAAGGTTTAAAAGTTCATTTTGTAATGTCACTGAGACAGAGACCGCCATAGTAAATGCACATAACAGTTCCCCAAATTACCGTTTGGAAATCCCCAATGCCCAAATCGAGCAGGCCGTGTCCTCCCGCCCCCTCTCTAGGCTGACAGATTTGTTAGAAATTGAAGCACACAACTTATCAAAAATGGATTTTGTACACACAAATTGACACATCTGTGAAACTAAAGGGTATCTAATTAACATACGTGCAATGTCTAACAAACAAATCCACTTCTTTATACAATATTTAGAAAATTATTATCACATACAAGTTGACAACATTACACCTTAATATGTAGCCTACATTATACAAGAATAGTGATAATTATTGTTACAAAATTGTTGATGTTCACCATATTCTATTTTGAGTTTAAGCAATAAGAGCATATTTTTGAAGAGCACCCCCATTTTCAAAATTTTAAGATTTTTGTACAGTTGTGTTGGTAATTGTCTAGTAAACTATACATGTGAACGGTAATACTAACAATTTGTGTATTGATCATAAAAGGGATTTTGTAATATGAATCGGGGATTCACGATTCTAATTCAATAACAGCACTGAAAATGCCAAATTTCTGTCTGTTCATTATGAAATGATGCCATCTCACAAATATGACCCTAACGAGACTCCCATGAACTGAAAGAACAGCGTAGACATGTACATGATGCTATTTCAAATTTGAGGGATGTTTCCAGCGGCCATTTATTTAGAATCGGGGATCCCCAATTCTAATAACAAATGTCCTTATGCGACAAAGAATTTTGAGATTTACAATTCATATGTATTTAGTTTACTAGTCAAACCAATATAACTGTACAAAAAATCTGTACAGTTTGACAATTGAGGGCACTCTTCAAAATATGCTATTACTTCTTTAACTGTAAGAAAACAGCTCATCAAATGAGTCAATTTAAAAATTGAAATTATTAAAAACAAAAAAGTACCTCATTAAGTATTAGTAAATACACATCCCTTCTCAAATTTCACTCATGTTCCTTTATGCCATAACTCCACCATACTAAAAATCATTAACATTTGGTCACAAGAATATTTAAAATAACAATCATTATAAAATAAATTATGTATGAGAGGGGAGTTTTCATAACCTGACCCATCTGTGCTTTATTCATTGAAGGGTTTCCGAATTCATAAGTGTGTCATAAAAAAGCGTGTCAGATGGGTCAGGTTACGGAAACACCTGTATGAGAGTCCATCCATGGAGATTTGATCTTGAGGCTGCTTCAAGTCAGAAATTTTAAATTTTATGGGGTCTGCTAGCTGTCTTACAAAATCTGGAAACAAGCAAATAACTTGCAGAATAGATATATCAGAAGATATATTTTTTTGCTTATGAACATTTATCCTCTTTAGATATCCATTTCAAGCACAAGTTAATCTTCAAGTACCTTCACAAGCATCAATCTAAAAAGAAAAATTCACCATATCATATGTGATACTGATCAAACTCTACTTTGTACGGACAGGAGTGATCTCATCACTTTTGCGCAGCTATATCACGTTCGTATCCCGCACGTCGACTCACGATTAGAGCTACGACTCGCCACGATGCGCAAGTTCAACACTGCGAGAAAGCTATATCATCACTCCTTACTTCTGGCCGGATGAATTCTGTCCCTAATCAGACCAATTGCGCGTCTCATGTTAATTTGATGGTGCCGAACAAATTTTGGCCGTGAAGAATTATCTGTGAACATTTTAAAGCTTATTGAAACAGAAAGTTTACTTACGTGAATTATTGTGTCCATGTGTTTGAAAATCTGACTCAAATAGGGCATGTTTTGACATTTTAAATCATATTTTGTTCAAACATGGCCTACCCATACTACGCATTTAAAACCAATCACAGTGCGCGCCGTGCTGATTGACAAACCTTGACATATGCGCAATTGGTTGGCTAATTCTGTCCCTGACTATAGTAGAGTGGATTAATCATATTTTATTGAAAAATATTCAAATGAGCTCTTTCATACTCATCACCTGTCAGATAAGTATACAACACCGGACCTCATCATTTTCTATCACCCTACCAAGTTTGAAGTTCATTGGCCATTCAGTTTAGATGATAGAGTGGATTAACAAAATTTCTTCTGTCCACCCACCCGACCGACCAAACCATCTATGCCATTGCAATGGCTCTTCATATAAGATCTTGTTGTGGGACAAAAAATGAAATATGAAGGGCCTAAAAGACAGCCTGCAGGCCCAAGTTTAGGTTTAAACAAAGCAGCTGCAGAAAATTGTACAATATACTCATGAAATAGCAAATACATATACTAAGATGATATTTGTTATGGGGGGTGCAAATTTGGCAACTTGTGTGAATACTATTTCATTAAAAATATGCTTTTGAAACATACAAGTTTGCAAGTAAAAAATTCATACACTGGTACTGCTAAAAATTTGATTTGTTCAAATTATTTACAGGTCCAAAGACATTTCGGATGACTAAATTGCCATATAGGCACTAGGTTGCTTAAAGGTGCTTGATCTGATTTGTGTATCATGTTTTTTACATGGTATGAAAGCTTGTCACTAGCATACACTTACCACAGAGTATCATGGAAAACAAACTTGTGGTTTTGATGGTAGAAGCGATAATGAATATTGCAAAGCCCTATTCACTACTATGCTAATTTTGAAGGTTAACCATTAAAACAACATTTTTGTCTCTATTTTGAGAAAATGGATTTGAAGGCTGATATTTCAGGACAATGAGAAAAATACAGTCTTTCATCCTTATCAAAATTGATACTACTTCCAGGTAATTCAGGAGGGTCCCACAGACAATTGGAACAAGCACCTTTAAAGGGACACTTTGTGATCCTCAGCCTCACCCGGCTTGCATTTAAATTGGGGTAGTATTTTGTATTATGTTTAGCTCTACCTCTGCAATGACAACATATTTTACATAATACCTTTACTTAAATCTGGTCTTCTTAAACATGTAATGGGTCAACCTACTCAAATCTCAACATATTTCACAATTAGATGTAATAAAATTATGAGGATAATAATTGAACAAGTAATTTTCATATTTATACACAAATTCAATCTTAAAGCAGACTGCTGAGGTCGAGCACTGTTGAATGTGCTGTAACTCACGCTGCGGCTACGGCTGCAACTAGTGCTACCATCGGAATGTTTTTCACAAAGACATGTTGATATTATCATGCCAAAATACATGATTATAATTATCTAACCTCGTCAATCAAACACAAAAACATCTTCTAGTACAGCCTGAAGGAGAGCATGTGTGGTCCAGTGGATATGACTGACTCATGATCTGAAGGTTGTGGGTTCAAGCCCTACTGCGGCCAACATATTGTGCACTTGGGCAAGGCACTTTATCTCGCTTGCCTCATCGACCCAGGTGATATTCGAGTAGTTGTTATGGGTATGGGGAGTATTAAAATCCAAAGTGCTGATAGGATTGTGCACCTAACCAGCTGCCAAACTAGGTGAAGCAACATTATCTCAACACAAATGTAATGTTGATATTATCATTATTATTAAAGGAGAGTGGCCAGTTACAAATACCAATGTTAGAAACAATAAACTGTCAAATGTACCGTCAGCAAACATCCACAATCACCAGTCAGTGGTCATGCATGTGGGGACTTTTGTTTTGACCTACTCTACGGTATGCTCAATATGTTGCAGTAAATAGTATCTTGATTGGTTTAGCAAGCGTGCCTCAAAATTACAAGTAATTTTTTGAAACTAATAAAGATAGAAATAAATGTGCGGTTTGTTTACTGCGATGATTAATATGCTCCACCCTATTATGTAGGGCTTTGATTGCAAGGAATTGGGAGGTCCCAAAGATCTTCCTCAGCGGCCGCGGCAGAACAATTTTCAAAGTGGTGGGGCGCCACTTAGCACTTTATCTGAGCAATTTCAATACTTACTTACATTTTCTCATGAAGTTATGTTAAGCCCAACATCTAAGTGTGATGAAGCTTGAGTCCACAATGCTGAATTGCAGAACTTGAAATCGGGCGAATCTTGACAAAAGAGGCACTTTTGCTTCCTTGCACTAAGTGATTATAATCTTCATTGAAATTAGAGATTTGTGCCAACTCTATACTTTTCAACTCTCTGATCTTTGTTAATGCATCAGTAGAAATAAGCAACCTCGCTAGTGCACAGAAAAGTCTATGTGGAGATAAGTATATTCGTGTTGATGACAACATTAGCGGTAGCTGCCTGGTATTGCTTTATTTAAAATATCAGATTAGAACAAAGATACAGTTCTCAATTTCCTGTTTGTAATAAGCCAAAAGCTTTTGATATGGATCTTCAAGTAATTCCCTACAAACAGTCACTTTCCGTAGAATGGGAATTTTTTTTATTTTTTTATTTTTGCAGTTGCCTTCAGAATTACAAATGCTAAAACCCACAAAAATATTTTTGCCTCATAGGACTTAATGTGTAGGTTTTAAAACTGTGAAATGAACTCCATATGTACCACTAAAATATCCCACAATGAAGTACCACACTTAGTACTGACGTTTTCACTTTCTGAAAGTTCGTAATTGACCAAAGGCAGCTATTAGACTTAACCTAATCTTGATTTGTCAATCACTCACAATGGCCCTTAAACATATAATGCCCTTTTTTATCATGTTGCCCTGTATCTAGTCCATATTGCAGCACAAATCAAGACGACATTTTCAACACTAACTAATCATCAAATCTGTTAACAGCCACTGAATTGATAGTCCTATGGTAATCTATAAGAAAATACTGATGTCTCCTGTGCTTGTTCATCTAGGCTGGTGTTCTGAAAGGGATGCTAACTTTAGACCTGGGTTGGGTTAGTCCTACATGAGTGGACCTTTTTTCCTTTCAAAATACTGTGAATGCGCTCACCCATTACAGTGCATTCCTCGTGGATGGGCCATTCCGGCCCATCCACGAGGAATTTTCTCACCTGTTACAGCACATTTTTAAAGTATGATGGAAAGAAAAAAGTCCACTCATGTAGGACTAACCCTGGTTTAAACCCAGGTCTAAAGTTAGACTCCCTTTCAGAATATCAGCTCTAATTACCAATGGCTATTGCACTATATATTTTCTACAACAAGGCATCTTATAATATGGACATTTATCAGGTGCATAGCAGAAACCAAGTTACATATACCACAAAAGGGGCATGACCCACAAAAACAATGAATGGTTTTGGGTACCTTATTTGGTAGACAAGAATCAAGGTATTCAAAGGAGAACCAGGTTTAAGGTTTGACCTTCCTGACTTAATGTGCTAACCTATGCCAAGTGACAAGGCACCAGCATTGAACTTTGACCCACACCTGTTTAATATCATTCACAACACTGGTCTATGACCAAAGTCAGCCATGCATTTGTGGATATGCACTCTTTTCAATCCCTTATTGGCACAGAGTTGGCAATTCTTTAATCAACTGCTTATGAAATCCATCCATGAAAACAAAAATTATATTTTGCCATGTATTGTGAATGTTGGGATAATATTCCAAGTAGTCAAAATCTTAACACTTTATGTTTTTGATCAAAACATACCATTCACAAAAACTAACATGATGAAAGCACAGGAAACAATTGATTCTTGACTTTCAATGAGTTTTGTACTACCTATTCAGAGTATTTGTCGTTATTGTCGTTAAATTGATCAAGTTTCTTACACTGGTCCGTGGACTCTTACCAACCCTAATTCAAAACTTCCTCTTAGTTTTGGTATCATGGATTGCTAGTGCACAGATGGTGAGCAAATAAAATGCGTTGCTAAAACGGGGGATTTGAATTCACATTTTTTTTGTTACTTATTTTATCACAGCTTCCACTTCAAACTTTATTGGACAAATTATTAACTTCTTGGAGAAGAACATTACCAGGATATTAATAATATATGTGATGCTACATGCAACTTTTAAGGGTCTCAGTTTTCTGACGTAGCATGAATAAGAATTTTTACAAAATTCATTCATTTCTAAAAATAGTAAATTACGCCAATTGACAGGTGCATAGCAAGTAACACAAACTTATGAGAGTCGTGCCATTTTCATTTATTTTTTTTAGGTTAAGTCAAGTGACCATATCTTAATGAAGCAAAATCAACAATTTATTTTTGCAACAGAACTTCAAACAAATTTAATTAGTCATCCATATCCCTGTAAAAGAAGTGCATTAGCAGAAATTAACCTTTAGAAAATTGAAACCTTGAGCAAAATTTATATTGCTCATAAATTTAAATTGTTTTGTGACATTAGAATCCCCTCATATCATACACACTTAACATTAGTAATTCACTTCCCAACAAGACCAGACTTTAAATTTAAACCCTTGAGCACTACCTGCCTTCTATTCAACACTTCTCATTAGTTAATTACATCATATATTCATTTCAATAACCAGTTGAAATTCAGCTTCCAAATATTCAGTCCTCTTAGCCCTCTGCAGCCCTACCACAACCTTACCAGTTTGCTGATTGGCTAAAAAAATCACATAACTTCCAATGTGACCAATCAGCAATCACATAAGTTCCATTGTGACCAATCGGCAGACAGTACTCATGGGATTAAATCCCAAACTACACACCAGTCTAAAAACTTGTTATACTTTGTTCATCACCAAATTGGCAAGAATCTTCTCTCCGCAAATTGATATAGAATAATGCGGGCGCAACTGCAAGCAACACTACCGCAGCAGATGCAGTGCCTGATGTACGTGCTGCGCACGCTTGTGGCAAGAAGAGCACGCGTAAAACGGAATTACTTTCACGCGCGGATAAACAAAAGCCGAATAATTTTTGCCTATTAGGTGATGAACAAAGTATAGAATCCCTACACCGGAAATCCACATGGCTTATTTGCATACTTAAAGGTTGGTATTCTGAAAGGGAGACTAACTTTGGACCTGGGTTTAAACCAGGGTTAGTCCTACAAGAGGGGACTTTTTTTCTTACAACATACTCTAAAAGTGTACTGTAATGGGCAAGAAAATTCCTCATGGATGGGCTGTTCCAGCCCGTCCATGAGGAATTTTCTCACCTGTTACATTTAACTTTCACAGTATTTTGAAAGGCAAAAGGTTCCTTCTTGTAGGACTAACCCTGGTTTAAACCCAGGTCTAAAGTTAGTCTCCCTTTCAGAATACTTTTTTTTTTTTTTTTTTTTCTTGGCCTCACATGACCTTTGACCTTGGTATGTGACCTTTGACCTCATCAACAAATGAGGGATCCCATGTTGCACCTATGATTCAAGTTTGGTTAAAATTGAACATCAACTTTTCATATGAGGTCAATTTTACATTTTCAGCCTATTTTACAACTTGACCTCACATGACCTTTGACCTTGGCATGTGACCTTTGACCTTGGCATGTGACCTTTGACCTTGGCATGTGACCTTTGACCTCATCAACAAGTGGGGAATGCATGTTGCACCTGTGACCCAAGTTTGGTTTAAATCCATCAAAGTATGTGGATATTACATGCAAATGTTAACCCTTTTTCACGACAGACATCAACAGACATCAACAGATATCATCAACAACAGACAACTACAGTGGACAAAGTGATCCCTATGTGTCTTCCTGCCTTAAGGCAGGCGACACAAAAAATCACGTAAATTCCATTGTGACCAATCAGCAATCACATAAGTTCCATTGTGACCAATCAGCAATCACATAAGTTCCATTGTGACCAATCGGCAGACAGTACTCATGGGATTAAATCCCAAACTACACACCAGTCTAAAAACTTGTTCCCTACACCGGAAATCCACATGGCTTATTTGCATACTTAAAGGTTGGTATTCTGAAAGGGAGACTAACTTTGGACCTGGGTTTAAACCAGGGTTAGTCCTACAAGAGGGGACTTTTTTTCTTACAACATACTCTAAAAGTGTACTGTAATGGGCAAGAAAATTCCTCATGGATGGGCTGTTTCTGAAGAATTTTCTCACCCGTTACATTTAACTTTCACAGTATTTTGAAAGGCAAAAGGTTCCTTCTTGTAGGACTAACCCTGGTTTAAACCCAGGTCTAAAGTTAGTCTCCCTTTCAGAATACCAGCCAAAGAGATTTTCTGAAAATCACATCTCCTAAAATTTCATCTTGAATGGTACTACTATACATACAACAACATTCGTAAATTTAAATCTTAACAAAATATTGAAAATAAAGAGCTATAATTTTTTACCTAATCATTTCAGAGTTAACCAAGTACATAAATAAACATTGTAAATATGAAAAAATAAAAGTACTAAGCTAATAAGGTCACATGACATCGCCTCCTTTACCTTTAGAGACACTGGCCCATATTCACAAAAGCAGACTAACGTTAGGCCTGGATTAAAATAGTGGTTAGTCCGACCTGATAGGACATATTTTTCTTCTTTCTCACTACTCGTATTCCATATGGAAAGAGAAAGAATTGAAGTAATTTTAGAATAAGAACTAGCCAAGGTTTATCTGTTCCCCTCTTTTGTATTTTATGGGTAGTTATAAAAATGTATGACATAACTGTAGATGAGTTTGTGGTTTGTAACTCGGGAAAACAGAACCGTCCCACCACTAGATCACCTTCAGACCCCTTGGAATGGACCAGTCGTTGTCCTGGATGCAAACTAGTTTAATGTTCCTTGTTTGGATAGTCTATCCTCTCCATCCCTTTTTGGCTGCTGGTGGGGCGGTTCTAGAGGTCCTAGAAGTGCTGGACTTTTAAAATTTGTATCCTTGTTTGTATTATGTGCAATATTTTATGTTTCCAACTGATTTTGTATGCCTGTGGAAAAGTGGAAAAAATAAAATAATATAAGCTGTGGGCCGCTCCATGACCGTTGACCTCGGCACATGACCTTTGACCTCATAAACATATGAGGGATCCCATGGTGCACCTATGACAGAAGTTTGGTTCCAATTGAACTTCAACTTTTCAATTGAGGTCAATTTTACATTTTTAGCCTATTTTTCAACTTGACCTTACATGACCTTTGACCTCGGCACATGACCATTGACCTCATCAACATATGAGGGATCCCGTGGTGCATCTATGACAGAAGTTTGGTTCCAATTAAACTTCAACTTTTCAATTGAGGTCATTTAAAAAAAAAAATTAACATTTTAGTGACACACACATCCACACATACATCCACACATACACACCACAAAGGATTGCTAAGTGGTCCTCCAGCTATAGCTGGCGGCCCACAAAAACAATACTGCAAGTTAAAACTGCAAGATTCCCCCTGGCAATTTGCATATTGTATGCCCAAAATGTACAAAGTTTGAGAACTCTTTAACCTATTTCCTTCCACCAAGTTACAACATTATACATCTTATGGAATTCCCGATATTGGCAGTTGCATCTTGACAAATTTAAAGGAATATCCCTTTAATTAGCTCATTTGCAGACCTAACCCGCATATATCATGTGCTTACAATTCAACGAAAAGATGCATGCAATGATGAGCTATCATGTAGTGAAGGAATTTTATGTACTCGATGAACCGTTTGGTAGGACTCCTACTTTAATCCATGACTAAAACTAGACTGCTTTGGTGAATATGGACCATTCAATATATTTTTTTCACCATACCAAGAAATTAGTGCGAATACCTGACGGTATTTCTGCCCTAGGTTTTAAATGGACACAGCACAACAGTCAACAAAGACTGTCCATGATGTACTATTATGTCTGGAATCAAATCTGAGACGCGTCTCCCTGCACCTATCGCAGCGAGTATTTACGCCGAGTGTAGCACGCAACAACAGTACAATTGACCTCTGCTGAATTGGCCAATCGCGCTAACGTATTTAGGTTACTAGGACGCTTGTTACTAGGTCAAGTGCAGCTGTGCATACGCGGTCAATGCACAACATTTTAACGACGCGTCTCAGATTTGATTCCAGACATAATACTTACAACTGTTCTTACCCAGAGGGGGTATTGAGTCCATACCACAATGCACCAGTTTGGGGAAATTTCACCTCAATAAGGTCATGTGATACCACAAAAATCATATTCTTAACACACAAAAATGTGACTTTTACACTCATTTTGGCACATAAAGCGCTAGTACCTAAGAATTTTTTTTTATCATGATCATGAAATGTTTTGCAGTCCTTAAGCTTCTTTTTTATCCCCAGGTACTAACATGTGTTTAGTACCGTACAGAAAGGGCACATTTGCCATGCATTATGGGATTTGTTCAACACCCACCTGGTTCATACAATAAACAACACAGGAAATCCCATACCTTATACAACTAAAACCTGCCTACTTGGTATGTGGTCCTTGTTACTGGGAACTCAGCCCTTGATTTTGATGGAAGAGATTATTGCTTTGATAATTTCTTATGCTGGTAATAGTTTCCTAAATTTTCCAGATAATTAAAATGTGCTTCTTCAAGAATTACAGCTATCTGCCAGTCTAACACTTAGCTGCCATGAGGGTGCATCCCCTCTTGGTGTGTCCAAGACTATTAAGGGAGTACATAATACTATATTTCCCCCCTCAACATCAACATTTACCAAGTTCCAACCTGAACCTCAAAGAAGTATTCCTGGGTACCATAACGCACCATCTGATTTTGACAGACCGCCATCAACATCTTCTACAGTGCCTTGTATTGTTTTTCCTGGAATGTGTGTATAGTGTGCCTCTACCTGTTCCTCAACAAAATTCCAGGCATACAATACACCACCTTTTGGTTTTTCTGACATGCATCAACATCTACAGGTGCCTGTACTGTTATCCTGGTATGTGTGTAGATTGTCCCCTGCCCACCTGTGCCACCCACAAAATCCAGGAGTGCAATAACCCCCTGTTGATCTGACAGTCTGCATCAACATATAACAGGTGGTCTATATGTTACCGTAGAGTGGTGTCCTTTCCAACAAGATGTCTTTTCCCACCTGTTGTATACTCTCCTACACTACAATCAATCACTTAAACATGCGTTTGCTAAGGTGAATAACCTATTCTGCTCTGCTGCATTTACCCTTTAGCATCATGTGGTTGGTTAGTTCACCCAAAGTGTTTTGTCCAGGTTTTGTCCCCGCTAAACAGGGGTGGCCGAATATACCCCACACTCTCCGCTTGTGTAGAATTGGGAAAGTTTCAAATCACTTGAACTGATTTGATTAATTTATTCCACAGCTACATCCGTGCAAATTTTATGACGCTTCATGATTTTTCCTAAAAATCTGTTTCACACAGATCTCTATGAGAATGGGCATTAGATGGCACTATAACATAAAATCATGAATATGTGGCAAGATTTATATTCACAATTAATTTTTTCTGATTTTACAGGGGTATCCGAAAATAAAATTGAACGGAAACGCTTAAAATAGTTTCTCAAAACGAGACATTTGCATTGATTAAACAGCTAAGCCTATCAGCGAAAGTGAGCTCACCTTTTGTAAACACTCATTTTGGGCTGACTTTTTGGCTGCTGGTGGGGCGCACACAGAGTATAAAAAACCATGCTTAACTTTGTGACAATAATGTCAAGATTACTGACAGCAATGCTCCCCAACCCCACCACTCTCTTGATTGTTGCCTGGTATTGTTGGGAGGTAAATAGTATGAATATTACTTGCAACTACCACATTCAAAACTCTCACAAAAAAGCATATACACATATTTTACCGATAATCTCCTACCTTGATGACGAGCAACCGCACTGACATACAATATTAAAACTTATGCAATCGTTCATTTTTCTGCAGTGTTGGACTGGAATTTCAACGCCTGGGAAATTGAAAGATAATTATCCTATTGAGCAACAAAACACCTCATGATGTTGTTTTTATCTCAGTCTATCCAGCCCAATCAGAGGTCAATGGGGACATTTCCCGAGCGAGTCTATAGCCAGTCCAATCCTGATTTTCTGAAGTGCAAACTCCCCATATTTAAGGGAAAGAATTTTGTATTGTGCCACCACCTATGAATTCGGCAGCCTCCACAGAATTAACAGCATGTTGAAGGATGTGGTGGCAGAATACTGAATTCATCCCTAATTAAGGACTCAACACCCTATTCCATAAAAGGATTTACTTTAAAACATCCTACAGCCTCATGCTTATGCTTTAAAAGCTTAAAATTCATTCTCTACATTTTTTCAGATGTACATAATTCAGTAATTTCAACTATTCTTCATTGATAATTAAATTTATTCTTCACAAGAAACCAGACTTTAACATATAGTCTGGACTACTTTAATTCTGTAATGCTATGTTTATTTTTAAACATAATTAATATTTGACTAACATATGTGACCCTTCACATCAGAAGATATTGTCTGCCCCAACATTTACATCTTTCCAAACGGTACCATATATATAGTTGTCAAAACAGGTGGTGGTTCAGAAAAATGAACAGACATTTTTCATATTGTTGTAATAAAAAAAAAATTTGTTATTAAATGCATAACAGTATAGATACAAAGACAAAATGCCACACTCTCCACACCGCCAACCCAACAGAGCAGATAAGGGCATAACATAGATCTTGACTGAGACCAGTCTTATTGCATTATAAACCCGCTTAGTAATCTCCCAAAGGTAGAATTAACCCTATTATTAATCAGGTTAGTTACTCCATGGTAGACTTGCACCCATATTATAACCAGGTTAAAAATCTCCTTGGTAGACTTAACACTATTATAAACCAGTTTAGAAATCTCCATGGTAGATTAACCACTATTATAACAAGGTTAGCAATCCCATAGTGGACTTAACCACTATTAAAGGTCCATTCTCCGAAAAGGTCAGAAAGTCGTTTTTAGTGTCGCTCACAGTCATGCAAGTTTAAACTTGTTTTTGGCCGTTAAGACTGATGGTTATTATATAAACAAAGCGAACTCGTATTTACGCAATGCGTAAAATATGTCTCAGCCGAATTGTCACGAACACTAACATGCGATAAATGCAATGACAACACCCCACACCCTCCCCAACACCCCGCAACACCCACCCCAACACCCCCCAACACCCACGCCCCCCACAACCCACAACTCCCCAACACTCCACCCCACCACCCCTCCCCACACTCTGCAATACCCACCCCACCGCCCTCCTTAACACCCTCAACCCAACTCCCCTCAACACCCCCCACCACCCACCACCATCCCCCCTTAACACTCCTACCCCTTCCCCACACTCGCCACTCCCCTCAACAACACCCCCTCAACAAACAACACCCTCCCCACCCCCTCCCAACCCCCCTCACCCCCTCCCCAACACTCCCAACCCCCTCACCAACCACATTCACACCCCCCCCCCTCCCCTAACACCCCTCATCCCTAAGCCCCATCCCCAACCCCCCTCTGTCATGTAGTCCTCATGTAGCGAGGAATTTTGCATATCCGACGTCGTTTCAACATACAACAATTGGCGCATATTTAATTAGCGCATTTGCCTACTAAGCCGCTGGCTGCATATATCCAGACTTTCAATTGCAAAGAAGCTTGGCCGATGATAGGCCTTTCAGCAGCACAAGGAATTTTGAGTATCCAATGTACAAGTGTCAAAAATAGCAATTACGCTGATTTTTTTGCATTTCATTATCTCATTTGCATACCCATATGCCAAAATACAAACAACCCAAAATCTAATCAGGTCGAGAACTCTTCTACCCGCTTCATTCCACCAAGGTACATCATATACGCCTTACGGAAATCACGAAAAACTCGTACACAGGCTTGCAGGAAAAATTTCATAAATATGCAAATGGATACTTAATTAGCATATTTTACGCCCAAATCTAATCAGCTCGAGACTTATCACCCGCTTTTTCCACCAAGTTACATCATGTTGCCTTATGGAACTCCAGATTAATCGTATACAACATGGGTTAACATTTTTTTATCACGGACGGACGGAACGGAACGGACCGAACGGACGCTGCCTCATTTTATAGTCCCCGTTCCGAACTCGTTCGGCGGGGAACAATTATACTTAGGAGTTATGTTTCAAACTGATCCGGACTAGAAGTTGTACCCGGATGGAGAAAGTATCAAGCAATAAGGCAGACGATGCATAATTCTTGCTTTTTCACCATTGTCGCCAGCCCAAATCCGTTCTTTAAAATGTGTCCCTGCTCGTTACACAAGAGCGCATATCACAGATTACATTGCATTTATATCAGCCTCTATTATGCCCTAATTATTAAGTTCAAAACATGATAATATTGGATTATGAAAGATTCGCAAGAGTTCTCTGAGAGCATGTCACCAATATTGCAGCCAGATACGTTACCAAAATTCGAATGGATACAAAATTGCTAAAAATAACGGAAGACCAATGTTCCAATATGTGATAAAATCGAGAAGATGTCAATGTTATATTATACATGTTTTGCATAAAAATCTGGTTTCAAAGTAACAATTTCCAGCCCTAGTAATGAAAGAAATGCCTCATATTACGTTCATACTGCACCAGATGTTACCTCCCTCCTGCTACGCTCTTGCAAAACGGCGTTATACATTAAGTCGAATACTACACCATGCTTTAGTATGAAGGTAATACCTGATAAGGTATAGAGACCAAGTCTGTGAAGCACGTACTTTCAACAAGAACAGCACGACTAAGAAAAAGGCCGGCCAGATACGTTACCCAGATACGTTACTTAAGTGTTAACGTTAGGCAATATACTAAAAATGTGATATTTTTTTAAGATCACCCATGCATTGTTCCGTGTTCTGAGAATATTAAAGTTTACGATTTTCAATGATTTTCTGGAATTCCTTAATGTTGATATTTGGTCATTTTGGAGACCAAACTTGAACACTTTATCGGAGAATGGCCCTAAAACCAGGTTAGTAATCTCCCATGGTAGACTTAACCCCTATTATAACCAGGGTAGATATCTCCCATGGTAGACTTAACCCATATTATAACCAGGTTAGTAATCTCCCATGGTTTTTTTTTTTTTTTTTTTTAGGAATGTCCGATTTTTACCAAATTTGAAGCAAAAGAAAGGCAATGTTCCAAGCTAAATATTTAAATAAAATACAAATTTTGGCCTTGAAAAAAAACCTGTACTGGGGGATCCCACCTTAAGATCACCCATGCATTGTTCCGTGTTCTGAGAATATTAAAGTTTACGATTTTCAATGATTTTCTGGAATTCCTTAATGTTGATATTTGGTCATTTTGGAGACCAAACTTGAACACTTTATCGCAGAATGGCCCTAAAACCAGGTTAGTAATCTCCCATGGTAGACTTAACCCCTATTATAACCAGGGTAGATATCTCCCATGGTAGACTTAACCCATATTATAACCAGGTTAGTAATCTCCCATGGTAGACTCAACCTCTATTATAACCATGGTAGACTTAACCCCTGAGCACTGCCTGCTTTTCATACAACATTTCTGATTGGCTAATTACATCAAATATTCACTGCAATAACCATCTAAAATGCAGCTTTCAAATATTTAGGCCCTATTCCCATTCTAAGCATGTTGCTGGTAGGCTAAAATAAATACACAAGTTCCACTGTGACTAATCAACGGGTATTACTCATTGAAACTGTTTTCTTCTGACGTGACAGGTCACAATTAGTTTATTTTTTTTTTTTTTTTTTTTGAACTGCCACCTCCCCCTCTGGAACTTTTCCTGTTTTTACTGTTTTTACAGAATGTAAACATCCAAATTGTTTTCAAACTTGTGGAAGTGATTTCAGTAAGGGTCCTTTTCATATGTCTGAATATTTTTTTATGCCATTATGTCGCTTTAACCCCTGAGCACTGCCTGCTTTTCATACAACATTTCTGATTGGCTAATTACATCAAATATTCACTGCAATAACCATCTAAAATGCAGCTTTCAAATATTTAGGCCCTATTCCCATTCTAAGCATGTTGCTGGTAGGCTAAAATAAGTACACAAGTTCCACTGTGACTAATCAACGGGTATTACTCATTGAAACTGTTTTCTTCTGACGTGACAGGTCACAATTAGTTTACAAATTTTATTGAAATCTTTCTTTCATGGAACATGGACTTGAAGTCCTTTCAAGGAATTTGCAAGTCTGTGCAATGTGACAATTTTACACCATTCAAAAGAGATCATTTTGAAACAAATGAAAAAGGCACTTGTGCAAGTATGACCTCGAAAATACTCTGGAAAATAAACGAGTGCATGTTTTGTTTCTCACAAAGGCCTATCAAAGGATGACTTCTATTTCAACAGTGTTCCACCATGAATCCTTGTTACTGTTGTGTTGGGTAATGGACGATATCCTCCGGCTTGCGTTTGCGTTTATGAGGTCGCTCGTCGGAGGTGCTTGCATCGGATCGCTCCGAGTCGGACAATAAGATGGGCCTGGCAACGGCAACGTAGTTGGGCAGATACTTCTGAAGTAGCTTATTGAAAAATTCTTCCACAGCCTTTCCAATTTTACCCATTTCAGATGTCTCCTACAGATAAAAAATACAAGGATGGATAAATGGAAAATGCTAGCAGTCACCAAAACAAATAATCTCCTTTTTATCATAGTGAAGATACACAGAAAAAAGATTTTTGTGGCTCACACTATAATTGAGAAGACTAGTGCCATGTCGCTACTTTTAGGCATACTCTTTTGCTTACACAGTCAAATTCTTCCTAGGAGTACTTTTGAAATATCTGTAGCCAAGGAGTAACTCCCTGCATATGGCGACTCACATCATCAGCAGCAAAAACACGGGTAATCATTCACCTAGGTACGCACGCAGTATCTTAACTACTATAGCAGGATTTTTTATTCCTGTCAGTTCATTAAAAGTTTTTGGGGCGTGTCGACGATTCCATTCGTTCTGAGAGAATGTATGCTTTACCCACTAATTCAATACAAATTCTAATGTGACGACATCGGATCAGATTAATTCCCTAATTAAAAGATGTCCCTTTTCTCACAAAGAAAACAATGCAAGGCAAATGCACTGAATAAATTCCAAACATCGAACTTGAACAAACTGAAGCATTCAACATAAGAAAATGATAGGAATAAGTAATTATTACCCGCCAAAATTTTATTTGTCATTATTGGTAGAAGAGGGAGAACCTCACTATCAGAATCCTCTACCATTTTTACAACGACATCAAGAATTTTACATAATGTTGTTGTTTTCCAGTATGATTTCTCTATATCAACAACTGCCTGCATGCATTTTCTTTCAGTATTTTTTGTCACTAAGGAATATTAAGCCTCGTTTACGCTGGTTTACATTTATTTGTCTTATTCTAGAAATAATGTTTGATGCCATTGTCCAATCATATAGCTAAGTACTGAAAGTTTTGGTCACTCACAACGAACTACAATATTTACGTGGCCTAATCCTCCTCAGATTAAGAGGTTCACCCCCGGCCTCGATTTTCATGACACATTATCCCTTCTTTGATTGTCTCCAAACAAAGGAATCGATAGCGTGTCTCAGACTGTACAACAATCTATTCAATTGAATCTGGTATGAAGCCTTTACATATTCGATACTAAAAGGGTTCACGTAAATAGGGTTTAAAGCATCTTATTCTGCTGAACAAAATTGAGCATTTCAGCTGTTACGGCTTTTTAGTTTTGATCTCAACACATCCCCCTCCAGATGTGTTCGTACCTTCGACAATATGCGTTTACTGATAGGAATAAAAAATCAGACTATAGTCACTCCCATGCAATTGAGCTCAGAGCTCAATGTGATTATTTTGGTAAACCTATCTATTATTTATCATATTGGCCACTTGTGTTATTATTTTACACACACACACGCGCACACACACACACACAAGTCATATTTTGGAGTTTTGGCTGATGCTCTTGTGAAACACTGCTATTACAAAGTGTGTGATTTAATCGTTTACATACCCCATTATAGAGATAGCAGTTGCTGAACATGAGCCTGATATCTGCCACAAACTCATCTACAGATTGGTAGTGGTTGAAGTGAGCAGGCTGCAGCTTGGACTTGATAGTAGAAAGTTGCATCGGTTGTGATACTACCTTATAGTAATCTGGTACATGCTGCAAATACAAAACAAAATCCCAAATGGAAAGTTTTTCTAATAAAGATCTGAGAAATGTGTTTTTTAGTGCTCAACTTTCTCAAACAAGAAAAGAATACAAGAATAAAGGTGTCGCAAGACAGTGTTGACATGTTTATTAGTTGAACACTGCTGGGACAGTGTACAAATACTGAACATTAAAGAAAGTCAAGCAACATTCCCATCCAGAACCATTGAGCACAGCTGCTCTGTCCGACTTGCACCTGTGATTACAACACACACATGCATGCACATACATATACACACACACACACATCACATACACAAAGGCATTGCTTATGCGCATATATATATGCAAGCAAACACAAACATAAACGTCCAAAGACACACACACACACACACACACATACATGCATGTTTATAAGAAGAAACATGGCAACAAAGAACTTAATTTTTATTACTGTTTTACAGAATATAAACATCTAAATTGTTTTCAAAATTGTTGAAGTGATTTCAGTAAGGGTGAGCTTTTTTTGTTTCTCTGCACGCTTGATATAGGGCTGTCTACTCATCCGGGTCACTTGCCGGTGCTTAGCCTTTATCATCGGCCCTCGTTGCGCAGTATCACTCCGCGACACACAACACTGCGCGTACTTTCTAATAATCCGAATCTTAGTTCATCGCAGCCCTGGTTCATCGGAGGTGATAAACAAATGTGTGTTTCTACGAGGCTGTTTGCATTTGGCACCCTTTATGACAATTTCTTTAGATTGTTTCTACCATGCAAGTGAAATGAATAGGCATTCTAAAATGTGCATGTTAATTCCTAACTAGCGGCTACCATTCCAGTCTCTTGCTATCACTTCAGGTAAAAATTCGGCGCATTTTATGCCAGTTTTACACAGCGGCCTATGGGAATCATCACCACAAAATGGCCGCTCTATAACTTCCTCGTACCTCAAAAATGGCCGAACTGTGACGTCAGCGTAGACAGCCCTATAGCTTTTACATGTTTGATCAAAAATATATCCTAGAATATCGTCACCAAAAGGTTTTCAAGCATAATAAAATACTTGTAATTTTGTTGTTACTACAAAAAACCAAGTCTGTGAGCGTGGAGTTCATTTTTAAGGTTTTCAAATTCTTCCTCTCTAATACTATAAAGTTAGACTTCAAAGTCTAACTTTAGACCTGGGTTTAAATCAGGGTTAGTCCTTCATGAGTAGACTTTTTCTCTTAAAAAATGTTCTTAAAGTATGGTTTAATAGGTGAGAATTTTTCTCATTAAAGGCACCATCAGTGATTTGCTCAACCAGAAAATAAAAAAAAAATAAAAAACCAGATTTTTGCATGTTCGTAACAAGTTTAGGTATCCTAACGTAACCCACAAGTTATAGGACCAAAACCAACCTAATATGGACAAAATCGGATATTTTAGTCATTATTGTCCGTACAGACACTTACTACAACACGTAATTGAATGAGGATTCAAATCTTTGGACAAGGCTGTTTTCTTCCTTTTCTATCAATTTTTGTTTGTTTGGAAAAATAACTTAAGAGAATTCTACTGGGTTATTCTTCACTTTTAAGCTATTCCTGCAAATTTCAAATATTTTGACTCTTTCAGGTGGATCATTGATAGTGTCTTTAATGGGTGGGTCGGAACCATTTTCTCACCTATTACAACAAACTATAAGAGTACATTGAAGGACTATCGTTGCTTTAAACCCAGGTCTGAAGTTAGACTCCCTTTGGAAATACCAGCTACCTTCTTCATTAATACTTACAGCTTTACTAACAGGCTTGTGGAATGGTACACTCTGATCATTACAAAACAGCTCCAGTGTGATCTTCTCACAGATCTATCAAAAAATAGAAATATCATTAACATGTAATCGCATTTCAATGTTAAACAAAATCTAACTCACTCTTACTTTTTTCCCAGATTACACTACAAAAATATCAAGACACTTGCCCGCCTTGTCATTATGGGCCACCTTAAGACCCCCCCCCCAAAAGCAAGGAAATATCATTAGCTGTATGCTCAGGATCATTTCCTACTTTTGTTTCCATTTCTGCACAAAAACTACTATTACAAGATGGCCTCCTGACCATCTTGTTCTGTTACTAATGCGTTCTTTCTTCTTCTCACTGGCAGTGTCTTGTATCGCTTGTGTTTATTTCTTTACCCTATATGCAACATAGCATTGTCATGCGACTCATGCTTATGAAGCAGCTTCAGACCCTTCACAAAATTTGTGCTCGGCATGGGGTCAAAGGTCGTTAAGGGGGAAACTTCTGATCTTAATATGAAAAATCTTCAAAATTCATATCTGCTATATGCAATGTTGCATGGTCATGTGACTCATACATATGAAGCAGCTTGAGACCCTTCACAAAAGTCGTGCTCACCATGAGATCAAAGGTCATTAAGAACTGGCAGGGTGCGCATCCTTACAAGGACAGTTATATCCAATTCTTTCTTTCTGACAATGCTTCAACTGCATCTAGTATCGTGACCAGACTCGCACCAAATGACCGCTGACTCCACTTAAACATGTCACATGACACTGACCCCTGTCAAGGTCATCTAGGGGTCACAGAAGTCAAAAGTGTGATTTTGCTTTGAATTTTTATTCTTCTAAGAACAAGCTGTAACGGTGACATGGCTCTGTCATTAACTCGACATTAGTCAAGTGTCTTTGAGGACAGGTTGTCCACAGAATTTTGATCAGAGGTCACTCAGGGGTCATTTCCAGTCCAAGTCTAAAATACCTTCAAAACACATTAACAGCATCTAGCTCAGCCAGGAGTTAACATATTGTGACCAGACTTACACCAAGTGACTGATGATTGAGCTCGAACATGTCACATGACGTTGACCCCTGTCAAGGGCATCTAGAGATTACTTGTTTCAAAAGTATGATTTTGCTTTTTGTATCTTCTTTTACAAACAAGCCGTGATAGTGACATGGCAAAGTCATGTGACTTGACATTAGTCGGTGTCTGCGGGGTGTTCAGAGAATTTTGATCAAAGGTCATTATGGGGTCATTTCAGGCCATCTTGTTGTCATGTCTCTGGCATGACTAGTCATTTCTTTTCTACCAATAATCTTTAAGTCAAAAGCTTCATTTTGATCAAAACACCCTATATGAAATGAATCTTATCACACCAAACATCTTACCTTACCTTTCTTTCTCGAGCTGTTAACCCTGAGCTAGCTCTCCTCTTTCTCTCGTCCCATCCAAGGTCGTTCACTGGGGTTCATCTTCCCAATTCACTGCACATGGTAACACACCACGCATCATATCACAGCAAGAAAACGATTTAACCAAAGTGATCAGTATGTCCAGGTAATCCCTGGTATTTAACACCGAATACAAGTGTGAATTTTAGACTCTGGCTGTGTCTAAACCAGCGAAGTGAACTGGGCGAAGACGTAGTTAAAATGGGTTGTGACAATTAGCGCCCCTGATGAATTCATCACTGTACGGTAAGACATGGGCAGAAATTATGCCATTTCATTCCGTACAAGTCTTATGAATTCATCATGGTCACTAGTGACCCAGGGTCCCTAATTGTCAAAACCCAGTTAAAATGGAAAGAGGCAATGCCTTTGATGCATGCATGTCTTACCTCTTAGAGACTGGTGATACCCTTCAAAGTTTGTTTGGAACGACAAAGGGAAAACAATTTCATTCACTTCTTTTTCTAACATTTATCACATCCACTACTAAACCTAATTGGCACAAAACTGAATTGATGTGACAGTAAGCTAATCGGCAGTATTGCCTATCTCTCTCTCTCATACACAAAGACACATGTACTACACCAGGCATGCATGCATGCACAACTAACAGGCACACACACCATGCACACATGCCATCAAGAAACTTGTATCATCTATACTTTCCACGACATCAAAGGAACCATGTCCTCAGGCATTTGGCAAATACGTAATAAAGTGCATTATCATACTCCGAAGGACAAAGAAAAATCTTCGGACTGTTTGAAAGAATTTCCTTAGTGTTTGGTCCTCAAGTTAAAACTTCACTTCACTCATTCAAATTACAACAATATAAAAAGATACACATCATACACTGATGAACCAGATCATCACCCATCATGTATCAAACAAGATAAACTATTGAATTGGGGCAACATACACAGAGAAAACAAGAAACTACAGAAAAACATAGCTACAAGAGCATACGATACACATCATACAACGTGAAAAAATTCATCACCCGTCCATGTATCAAGCAAAAAGACCTATTTCAACAACTTCAAATTTACTGGCAATCAACAATCACATCATACACACCCACACAAGATCCCTATAAAAAAGCCAAGATCCATCAATACACTATTGAAACATTAATCCGCCAAACCTAATCTGTTTCTATAGAATGGCCTCATCATATTGACAAATATCCACTTTACATAGTAATTACTTGAGCTTATACTTAAAACTAGTATTTATTGATATTGACTTTGAAGCCTTACCACACGATACTAAATGCAGTTATAGCACAAACATGAAAATATGAACAATACACTTGAAAATTCGGACTCAAAATAATAAACAATATTAAACACTTTCAAATACATTAAGTCAATAATCTTATAATAATACAATCTTATATACTACTAGCCTTAAATTTAATTACAACTCTCTGTTCAAATACAGACGATTGCCCCTTATAGTCCGTCCTCTTACGACATGTAAGGGGGGACAGCGGGCATTCTAAACCCCGAACACCCAGGGGTCCCTTTTAGTCGCCTTTTACGACATGCAGGGATACATCGGATCTATTCTAAACCCCGAACCCATAGGGGGTTCAAATGTTTAGAGTATAAGAGTATACATATAGTGATAATGGACACTGAATTGCTAAGTAGTTACCCCGGCTACAGGGAGCCCACAATTAGTGACTTACGTTGGAGTGGAATTCAATGTTGGTATGTGACAGCTCAGATGGTACACTCTGGGGCAGCTATCGCAGCACAAGAGCTCACCGCCATTATGACAGCAAGCACACCAATCTTCATTGGGGTCCTGGTTGACTGGGTCGTATGTATTGTAAAGCGCCATCTGGTGTTCTCCTTTACCTCCATTCTCGTTGGTTCCATTTGTACCGCCAAACTGTAGGGATTCACAAATAGGAGTGGTCACCTAATTACCTAAAATTCTTTTAAAGTTTTGAAATAGTAGCCTACCCCATTATCATTTCCCCTTATTTGAATTAAGTCCAATTTGAATTTGTTCCCATTAGAGAATGTGCATGTGCAGTAATCATTACAAAGAAACCTCAATGCTAGAAAAAGCTGTTGTGGGCTTGTGCCAAACATTTGTGTCAAGTCACTTCAAATTGCTTTCACATCGAATATAAAGAAGGTTCAAATGTTAATGGGCGACGGGCCATCTTTAATAGAACAGAGTGGAATAGTATGATGTGCTTTGGCTGTCTATATACAAATATATACTGCCTATACTGCCATGAGAGGCTCTAGTTAAAACTGTGAGCCTGAGGTGACTGCAATAGCGCTATTTTGCAGAGGGGCGCAGTCACGGAGGGACCATAGTTTTAAACCAGAGACTTGAATAAAGGCAGTATATGTTTGTTTTATATATTTCATAGATAACCAAGTTTCATGAATAGATCCCTAAAGACTATGTGAAACACTTCAAACAAACATACAGGTTAAATCCCTAAAACACAGACCCAAAACGAAACCACTCATTCATAGAGTCGTCCTTTGTATTCTTTGGTAGAGAGATAGTTTCAAACGAACAGAAAAGGATTCACTCCAGAGACACTAGGATCAATTTGCTTTATTTGTAACATAACCACACTTACCACACAAATATTTGGATGGGAGACCCCTGGTTCCTGTTTGATCAACGTAGAGCTTGGTTTCTTCCTGAGGCACCTTCACTCTTTGTGCTGCCGGCACCTTCACTTGTGGGCATTGATGTGGGCCTTAGCTGGGGCTCACTGAAATATAATGGCAAGCAGTGACAATTTAGAAAATTGCTGTCCTTAAAGGTCTATGGTCCGTCCACTAATAACCTCGGAAGTGGTCAAAATGTTGACCATTCTAAAAATACTATTTAATAATTTGCCCGGTGAATTGAAATATTAGGGGGCGGGTGTTTGTTGGTTTGATGTATGAGTCAACAAGTGTTTCCCATTCTGGTGACCAATACTAATTTTATAAACTAGGGCTTCGAAAATTGTGTTTTAGCTCTCGTATCAAAAAGGATTGAAAACAGCATGAAACTTTACAGATTCGGTATTGGGTCAATTTTATTCAATCAAAATGAAAACTGGCCTATGTATAGTGCCTACCCTTACATGCAGATTTGATCTACTCAGGAAGAAATGTATTTTTTTAAAAATTTTTACAGGGCAACAAGATTTGTTCAAGACACTAAAATGCACCACCAGAAACAAATGAAACTTTGGAAATAGCCATTTATCAAGCCTAGGATATCTAATCAGCCATAAACAAATATGAAGGTGCTAGGATCACAAAATGCAATTTTAAGATTATAGTTAATTACATATTAATTAGCATATTGTAGGTTTTGCATACAAATTGACAAATCTGGCCTTGCAAGCAGTACTTTTTACCACATACAGGATGAAGAAGGGGTAGAACTTTGACACATTTATTATGAAGCTGATTGTGAAAGAAAAACTGAGACTTTTCAGCTAAAGTGAAAGCACTTAGAGGCAAAACTAAACTGTAATTGTTATAGCCAACATCATTTGTCAAACACTGCCTACATGTATGTAACCCATGAATAGGACAAAACAAAATGAAAATATTTGGCTATTGTTGACCAACCGCCCAAAAGTTTAAGTGGCAGGGAAAGTTCTACTGCAAAAAAGGGTACCCTAATTTTGAGCATTTCAGATGTTTTTAAGGCTGGTTTTTGGTATAGTTATTGAAACAGCAAAAGTGAGAAAATGCTTTTCTGGAGAGTTCTTAAAAATGTAAATATTGAATTTAACATATTCATTGAGTTCAATTTAATATGATTTCCTCTTTACATGAAATCTTTCCCAAAACCAAGAGGCTCTTGAAGGTGTTTTTACAGGAGTTCTGTTTTGGGTAAGACCTTGAAATTTGCCTTTAAAGCATATTTTGGTTAAAGTCAGTAAAAAGAAGAGCCAATAAAACAAGGATGTATTATATATATACACACCAATACATATTGAAAATTTACCACATATAATGCCATGGTGGTCTGAATAGGTTTGACAGATTCCTGAATAGGTTTGGACTGGAGACTGCAGTGCAGATGCAATACTGTTTTACCATAGTGTGCAGTGCACGCTTTAGAAAGTGTAGGTTTTAAAAATTCGCCAAATCGTAAAAAAAATATTCACAAAATGCGGGGGTTCGAAAGTTTGAAACTAAAATGTGTATATTCTTAAATGCATAAAAAGTAAGAAGCATGTAGTTCTTGTTTTTAAGGTGTTTTTATATAAAGAGTAGGTTTAAAATAATATAAATGGTGTGGTTCACCAAATTCAGGCATTATACACTCTATGTGAACACAAAATATTGACCTAATGTCACAGTTACTCAAGACAAAGGCATTGGTATTCTATAAAGGCCATTTGCATGGTCGGCCTAAGAAGCGAGCACCGTGAACCCACACACATTACAATGTTAAAAGTCTATTAGCTCATTAGAAGCAGCTTCAAACTTAACCCTCTATGAAGCAAAGGAAATTTGTGGATGGATTTTGGAATTTCTCAACCCCCAAAAAAGTAGCAGTTACATCAAAATTCTCTCAGTCATGTTGCCTTGAGTTTTAAGTACAAACTGCTAGTTACCTGTGAACCGAACCAGTAGCTCTCTGTCTGTCAACATCCATATTAGAAGCAAATGAATTTGTACTGGAGTCCACCATGCTACAACTTGGTCTCTCATCAATGGGTGTCTTAGGCTCCTCCTTCACTCTCACGGGGCCCATTGAACCATGACCAGTGCTATCATTGGTCAATGGTGGGCTGATTATAGGTGGAGAACTAGGAGTGGAACTCCCACTGAGAATGATATCCCCTGACCCTGTTCTCTGTATCAACATTTGTGGTATGCTAGAGGGTCGCGGACCTTGCATCTGGTTGCCTTGCATTGGCTGATTACCATGATGCACCGTGCTTGGGTGAGACGACGGACGCACTATGGCCTGGTTGGGTGGTGTTGATGATAGTTGTATCATGCCTGAATTTGGAGAACCACTGAATGACGGTGATCGGCTTGAATACCCTTGCGATCCGTGTGGACCATTCACACCAGGGTGCATTTGAGGTCCGTTTACAGACCTTTGAACTGCATGGGGTCCATTTACGGGTTGTCCTATATACAACTGAGGGCCATTTCCCATCTGCACACTGCCGTCGTTATTCTGCCGTCTCATCATCAACTGGTGTAGGTTTATACGCTGCTGTACGTCTTTCGGTATCACCTGGTTGGGCATACCAGGTTGTATTGGTCTCGTCTGTGCAGCAGCTACCGCAGCAGCAGCTGCGGCAGCCGCTGCCTGACCTGGGTGGGTTTTATTCAATGGGTCGCGGATGACTAGCATCCCGAGACGACCCACCAAGCTCATCATGTTCTGTTCGTTTCTAAGGAAACGTATATCCAGTCCGGCCACAGGCTGTCTCGTACACATTGTTCTAAGCAACAATACCAGTTGTTGCACTATGAGTTTACGACTGTACAGGAGAGCAGAATCATTATCAGTCGCAGCAGCTTGCTCGGTGAACTTGTAACAATGCTGGATGGTCCGTTCTAACCTCTCGATTTCTTGCATTTGCTGGTCGAAGATCTTGCGTCTCGCCTCGCACGCAGTGGATAGTTCTGTTATGAGTCTCTTGCCACGGTTGTTGATTTCAGTGACGAGTCTGCAATGTAAACAATCAGTATAATAACATTAGTTCCTACAGCTAATCTGTTTTTAGGTAAATTTCTTGGAAGGCAACCATTGATTGCCATGTCTAAGTAGCAGCAAACTGTAAGCCAGTAAGGACTAAAAAGTTTGTTGCTGTAACCCAACCCACCCTAAAAAACTGCCCGACTCAAAAATTTTGTATGCAAATAGCAAAAAATCTGCCAACGATCCATGATTTTCATTCACAATTAAAAGAAGACAGACGACCCTAAATTTGCCTGAGTGGATCAGATTGTGTCTCAATTACTCTTTTGGTGGTACTAAAAAGAAACTAGAATTTCACAGTTCCCGTCTTTCAGGTTTGCCTATATTAAAAAAATATAAGCTGTGGGCCGCCCAGCCTATCTTACACATTACCTTTGACCTTCATATGACCTTTGACCAGGCACATGACCTTTGACATCAACAAATGAGGGATCCCATATTGCAGCTATGACTGAATTTTGAACTTCAACTTTTCATGTGGGCAATTTTCACATTTTAACCTTTTTCAACTTGACCTCAACATGACCTTTGACTTCATTTTGCACCTATGACACAACGTTGGTTCCAACTTAACTTCAACTTTCATTGCGGTCACTTT
Source organism: Ophioderma brevispina (assembly GCA_023653785.1). NCBI lineage: Eukaryota > Metazoa > Echinodermata > Ophiuroidea > Amphilepidida > Ophiodermatidae > Ophioderma > Ophioderma brevispina. The sequence goes on along the minus strand of JAMKCH010005175.1, from coordinate 56,607 downwards.
AAAAAAACGGACATTTTAGGCACTTCTCACCACACCAACACACACCCCATATTCACACAGACACACACAACGGATTGGCAGAGTGGTCCCTGCCAAGCCTATACCTGGTGGCCCACAATTAAAAAATTTTAGAGATGGTGTATTTGTTTACTTTAAAAATGGAATCGGGCTAATAAAAGAAGAGATTGTCTAAAAGCTCACAAATTCTCAACATCTGATGTGAAACAAAACAGTAAAGCTTGTTCTGAGAGGGGGGAACAGTATTGTAACGACTCACTCACAACAAAAAACAAAGACTAAAATCCTCCTCTTCTAGGTTTATTACCACCAAATATTCACGCTGTGCCCACCATTGTGGTATTTTGTGTAATAGCCCTTTCGTAATTCTTACTCCGCATGTCCCGACTCTTTGGGCTAGTAGAGTACAACCCACTTCCGGGTGCGATCCCCTTTTTTGTTGCAACTGAAGGTGTCCCCTTCTCTTTTTTGTGGTAGATGATGGTCTGCAAATGAACCGGGCTATGTCACTTTGATGGTGAAAAACCACTGCAGATGTGTGGGAATATTAGAAATGCTGTTGTGGTATGTTAGAGTTGCACCTTTCTCAAATGCAAGTTATTCACTATACATGTTGTATTTTCTTTGCTTGACCTTGCCCAAAGCACTTTCCGATACGCATCCGACCCTGAAGTTCATTCCAAGTGACCAGCAACTGACTGCGCATGTGATGTCTCAACTTGAAAAGGGCTTATTGGGGGTTCCTAAAAACACTCTAAACTATATATGTACAGAGACACATCATCTTCCCCTGCGGTGTGGGTGGTTAATGAGTCCAATTACTGGTACTTTTGGGGATCTAGTTGTCTTAGAAATTTGGGGAGTGGAGTGAGGGAAAGGGGTTTACAGGATACACATTATAGATGTACATCTTCCCCTTTTGAGGTTATTAATGACTTGACCACAGTTCTGTGCCATAATATTCCAAATTTCAAGCTTATGAAAGAATACTGTATACTCGTAGCTTAAAGAGCATATTTTTTTCAATCTAATCTCTCCATTCAATAGTAGCCATGAGTCACTCATGTTTCGATTCTCAGTAGGCTTTGCAGCTGGAAGAGAGAGGTGCTACACGGGAGTTTCCATAATAGACCTGAACCCATCGACACACTTTTTTGACACACATGAATTGGAAACTTCACGAGAATAAACTGTGCTTATTATGTGAAGGGTTTCGGAATTCATAAGTGTGTCAGAAAAAGTTGTCAGAGGGGTCAGAACAGAAACTCCCGTGCTACACATAATACCCCATCTCACTGTACACAAGAGTCTTAATTTCTTGCGTGACCTTCTGTTCGTTTTTCACAAGTTCATGTTTCTTGTCCTGATGTGTTCGAGTCTGACAAACGTAGGTGTGCTTTTCCTGTAGGGTTTTCAGTAGGACCTTCATTGCGCTCTGCCTGGGCAGCTTATGAGATAAATGGTACCTGTGTAAATAAAAACACAAAAGAGTGCCACGTAAATAGACTTTGATATGAATGTATTTGAGATTTTTTGAGGAATCATCACATATTCTCGGGCACAAAGAGTGCAGATAAGCGTTCGCACATCCACACACACGCACACAAATTTTTGTATGACCTATACTTCCAAGGACTTCAAAGGAATCGCATTCTCGATTGAAAACCTAAACACAGAATAAATCCCATTGTTATACTTCCGAGGACCTTTGTTTGAAAGAATTTCTTTTGTGTTTGGTCCTCATCAGAATACAAGTACACACACATGCACACACTTTTCAGTAATTCTTAAACAAAATTTGGGCTACTCAAGTATAATTCTGCTAGTTTGTGACAAGTTGACAACCAGAGGGGTTGGTACATTTGTGACCCCCCTTTTTCTGCTCCCAGTTGAATTCAGCAGCCTTGACGGAATAAAGTACAGTATTCCCTGCACTTTATTCCGTCAAGGCTGCTGAATTCAACTGGGAGCAGGCAAAGTGGGTGCAGTAAATGTACCAACCCCAACCAGAGGGCACATGTGGTCCAGTGAATAAAGCACAAAACCCACACGCCAAAGGTTTTGAGTTCTGGCATGGTACCGGCACTATTCAATGTTGGGAAGGCAACAGACTCACTGTAGAGGAGGTGTAATGATCCCTCTACAGCAACAATATGGTGGAGTCTGGCCCAATCGCTTCAAAGAGAGATGGTCACTCCGTTTCTGTGTACAGGTCCGTCCCCTTTACTTTTGACAACCAGAATGAAGTCCATACGAATGTGTGATTGGTCCAAATAGAGACATCCATCAGTGCATGCTATGGAGTGAGTAATTTTTACATACACATACCGTATTGTCCTATAAACGCCCCGGGGGGGTGCATTTTAAAAAGTAGGGCGTGATTCAATTCAAAAGTGGAAAGTCAAAAATCCACACAAAAATCAACCTTACACATGCTTATTTTCGCCGATACCCAATAATAAAACAACCAAACGAGCAAGGGGGCGATGTTTTCGCACCTAAGGGTCATAAAGATCCATACTAATTAAAAATTAAAAAAAACTATTAACCAACTGCTGCACAACAGCGATTATGATAGGATTACGACAGTCCCGGCCATTAAATCATGTGATTTAGGTAAGCTTAACTCATTTTCTTGAATTGTTTTATCCAAATATCGTAGGGGGCGTTTATTAGAGCAGGGGCGTTTCTCTATTTCAACAACTGCGATTAACAACACCATTCACAAGATCCTGAGAAGTCAACGTACACATCATCGAGACTACACTTATTCCATTATAGCAAGCTTATACTTTATATTGCCACTGGCGTACCCAGACCTGGATTTTTGAGCTGGACCCTGGGGTGCAGAAGGGCCGAAATAGGCTGATTTTGTATGTTTTGGCATGTACCACAGGGTGCGCGTGCTCCGTCCGCACCCCCTGGCTACGCGCATGATCGCTATTGCTCTTGGAAAACCACATAAGCCTGTATTCTCAACATATTGTTTAGTGTCAATTTAGGCTCTCCTTTTTTGGGAGAATTGTATTTACATTAAATATAATTTTATCACAGTGGGTACTTATACAGAGTACCAGTAGCGATCGAGGCAGTCGATCAAGAGGGCGCGAATTTCCAAGTCGTCCCACCAGAGTGGGCAAAATAGTAAGTCGTCCCGGTGATTTGCTCCAATTAAGTCTGAACTGACGAAATGCACGCGTAGCGCTCGAAAATCACCAAATTTACGCTAATTTTGCTCAAATTAGCCGAAATTGGTCCAAATTTCCCTAAGAAGAGGGTTGAAAATGCATATTTTGGTCCATATCGTCCCGCTTTTTTGAGCCAGAGGGGGCAACTTGCCCCCTGCCCCCCCGGTCGGTACGCCACTGCAGAGTATGCACTACATAGATATCATGTGGTAGGTATCTATGTGTACTCTATGCCTGTGAGGGACCTACACAAGAGTTTCAACTACAGAAGGCAACCACTGTGTACCTGATAGGCACAGCTTACATGTAGCTGGATAGGGATGTTATGGAGAGAGAGTAGCCCTTTATGCTGCATCTTTACAATTGATTACCACCGGGAGATATATATGACACAGATAGAATAATAATACAATTTCTTCTTTATTGATTTTATCAAGGAATTACCGCTGTAGTTTAACGACATACGCGGTCGGACTAATGAAGAGGCATGTGTTGTTGCTTTGCCTTTGCATTCAAAAGTGAAGTGATTGTTTTTTATACATGTAGCTCGAATGCGCCCATCACAATCATGTGCATAGGGACGCCAACACACTGCATGGCTTACTACGCCACCACGGACGTGCATGCATCACTATAATGACCAGGGGCGAATTCATAGTACAAGTACACCAATGGATATGTACCTCAAAGGACCAGTCCTATCATATGTCTGACAGTGTATTCTCTGAAGTACGGTACCTAAGCAGGAGATTTAGAGCAGATATCCAAAGGGTGGGTACTCCATGGTCATAGCAGGAATGGCATGACTACTACAGTGTACACAGCCAGATTCTTAACTTTGGTAATTGCTAAGGAAAAGTCATCATTTATATAGGGCCTTTCACAATGTATCAAAATGCTTTAGCGGGTACCCAGGGTACCTCCTACACAATGTATTCACTGATGTGAGGAATTTGACTGTGTATATTTTCTTCATATTTAAGTATGACATCCTGAAGGTTCTATACAATTAATAGGTTTCCATGTACCCCTGACTGCAACAGTTTAACCCTGAAATAAGTGTACTGAAGGAAGGATAATCAGCACGAACCACCGGAGGACAGTAAATGCATCCTTGCACGCCTCCCAATATAATTTCCTTTACTTCTTTCACTCTCTTCCTCTCAGACTTGTCTAGTTCTTCCTCTTCTCAATTTCCTTCCTTCCTATCTGCAATTGCGGAGGTAAAAAAATTGCTTATTTTTGTCCTCTTGGGACAGGAAATCCAATCAGTCACTTCCTCAAATTGGATTTTGTGTCTGCAAAGACGACAAGTAAATGAAGCATAAAGCAGTTACTATGATTCCAAGTGAAATTTTAGAGTTTCAAGTTTTCCTCTGATTGACACTAGGTTCTGGTGAATTAATATTAGTGGCGAACAAAGTAACTGCTCCTGTGAAATCTGCAAGTTATATAGAGGATATGTTAAATAATGCCCTTTTAACAGCACTTGGACAGCAACATAGACCTGGATGGTCATGTCTTTGTGCAGTGACCAATTAATTTTCAACTGTAACAACACCTAGCCCCTCATGTAACTTACAGTTCACACACTGTTCAGTTTCACACCCTGCATTTACTACACAAACACCCACTGGAGGTTTTATATTCCATCACCGCCTGTTTCATCAGAAAAAAAGGACCAACAAAAAAATACATTTTGATATATTCGAGGGAAGAAATCTTAAAATTGTCTGCACTAAAAACTACTATATTCCACTAAACCGGAATTTGGGGCCCACAAAATGGCTGCAATCCCTTTAAAAGCACCATTTTGAACTGGTTTACTCACTTCACCAAGCGTGACATTGTTTATATCCAGATGAAGCCAAAAGATCAGGTGAAATCAGTCATATCCAGTTCATGATGCTTTCAACCATCGCAGTGATCGCAACAATGTTTTTTTGATGGGTGCCCCCCCAAAAAAAATTCTTAATCATACTGCTGGAAAATGAATGGGCTATGTGCCAAAATTTCATGACGTCATACCACAAAACGACACAAAATCTCAACATCTTTTTAAATGACACCACTAGTCTCGTCTGCTTTAGCAAATCACCTGTTATGGGCAATCTCGTGGACGTCAAAGGTCAAGAATCTCCTGCAACACAAATAAATGAGCTTGTTGCACAATTATCTGAATTTTTTAATAACACCGATTTATTATTTTAAGAGTGTTGCATTCACGATGATAATCCTCACAATGAAGACTCCAAAAATAGAGATCCACAACTGAACTGGCTGCCCTTTTATCTTCTGAGCAAGTTCTCCTTATATACACACAATATTTCACAACTATTATTTCCCATATCTTAAAATGGATATTATACATCATCTGCATACATAGTCTAACACTAGCTGACCAATGGGGGTCCTCACATAAATGACATCATCTGCATGCATCATCTTACATAAATGACATCATGGGAAACAACTAATTTTGCGGACTGATGTTTTGATCTCAATGCAAAAAATTAACACGTTGACTCATATTTTCTAATTTAAGCCGTTTGGGAATCCCACTCATTTCCTTGTGGTCATCTTTATGTAATTAATAAAACCTGATGAGCTACGGGGAATTCCATCTTCCTCTTCCATCATAAACAAATACTTTCCTGTGAGAATCTTTTCTCAGTAAAATTGAGAAAATATTTTTAATCAAAAAGGAGGCTAATATGACACCACCTATACGTTGCCTGAAACCAAATCTTTTGACCAAAAGCAGCCTGAACTGCGAGCTTCATTTTAATTTGCTACAGTCCCTGTCAGAATTGCTATAAGCGCCCTCTCAGAGGGATCTCCTGCGCATCGACTTTCGCTATAGTTTGTGTTTTCGTTATTCCTTTAATTTTTTAAATAAATCCTAACCTGGGAAACTGATAATGGGCAATGTAAATACATCTAATTGCGCCTGGCGTACTTGGCGGCACCCAGACCTCTTTTCTGGGGGGGCAAACAAAGGGGTAAAAGTGCATTTTTTTTGGGGGGGTGGCAAAGTGATATTCTGGGGGGTAAAAGTATCAAATATTTTGAGATTTTTTTTCAGCAATTTGGGCCTCAAAATCGCGTGATTTTTCCCAAAATGTGGTGATTTTTGGCCCCCAATCACAGAATTTGCCAGAAGAATCCCTCATTTTTCTTTCGACCGGGATGGGGGGTGGGCAAACTAGGGGGAAAGAAAAATTTGGGGGGGGCAAAAAGCCCCCCCCCCCCCCCCCCCCCCCTGGCGCCGCCATGCTGGCGTATGCTGTGGTCAAACAAGTAAGATACTATCTTATGTGGCATTGTTTTATGTTCTGTCGAGCATTCATATGTGTTGGATTAACAATAATGTTTCCAGTACTAATTAGTAAGTACATTCCCCCATGTGACAACCACAATACTTTGATTGACACATTAATGCTTTGCATGTAACTCCCCCTATTTGTGCAAAGACGCCTCTCTCCACTTTCAATGATCTCTCGTGAACCACGAATAAAAGAACGGCTGATCGCGATATGCACCTTTAACTAAGAAGAAAATCCTTGTTTTTTTATTTCTAAAAAAAAAAATCTGAGACAACCCTTTTTTGGGTCCTGAAAATTTCCAATGCTACTTTTATTTTAATTAAAAAGTTGATAACAATCCAGGTCATGTGTAAACTCAATATCCCTGAGGAGTAGGCTAATTATTGCAGCACCATAATACAATCACTAGCACTCTTTCCCACAAACTGTAATCCCAATAGAACCCCAACATATGACATCCATTGTTTGGCACAATGAAGTGAATAAACACTATTTGTGACTCTGTTTAATAACGGCGGACAATCTCCACAGTCCACACTCTTCGATATTCCTCTTTTTTTAAAAAAAAACACCAAATCACTTTATCATCAAATTGTTCAAATGTGCTTACGGTCCTGGCCCGATCGATTAATACCCTCGGCGCCAAAGCTCCAGATTTTACCGGAGATCAGAGGAAAGTTACTATTTTTCTCATTTTACCTGTGAAATTTTAGACCCCAAAGGATGTTTGGTTTGGAGTTATTAGCGAAAATGGTCCCCAATTTGGTCGACCATATTAATTTCATCAGTCTCTATAGGGTCTTACAAACATGTTTTTTAGCTCTCGCGTCAAAACTGATCGAAATATCGGTTCGAAACTTTTGAGATTGGGTTTTGGAGTGAGGGCCAATCTAATTAAGATGAAAACTTCATATCACTTAAATCGGACCATCCCCCCTTTAAGAGGGGGTAGAAATCCAAGGTCATGTGTAACTGAATATCCCTGAAGGGAGATAGGATAATTATGGCAGCACATAATACATATCACTATCCCTTCTCCCACAAAGCTGTACTCATTGACCCCAAACATGATCATCCATTGTTTGCACTGAAAAGGAAATTAGCACTATACTGATTGCTCTTTTTTAATAATGGCATGACAATCTCCACACACCTACATCGATATTCTTATTTTTTAAAAACACCAATTCACTTTTAATCAGCAAAATTTGCTTAAAATGTTGAGCATTTTAGTGAATCTATGCCAATATATTCCCACGAGTACCAAAGCTTACCATCTGTGGGGTAATTTGTACTGATTGTGCATTTTAACCCCTGAGAACTACCACCTTTGATAGATTCTGTCTGATGGCTCATTACAGAACATACGAGAATGCCCCTGATTAACCCATCAAAATAGTTCTCTTCTTATCTCGTTTAAACGCATAACCGGACATTCTTACAGTACTCTGATTTGCTCATTAATATTATTACTTCCAAGTACCAATACAATAGTGCTTAGATTCATAGGCAAGTAGCACTCAGGGGTTTAAATGGCTTGTCCACTTACAGATGTGCTCGTCCACACTCTCCCCACCCACCCGAGCTCAACGGCAAACAAAGCCAATTTCAAGAGTTGGTCATATTGAAGCCTATTTGAGAGAAACACGAACACATGATGCAAGTCTACATTCATTCCAATTCCCAATTTCATACAAATTGCTTTCTAAACAGACTTTCAACAATAAATGTAAGCACAACTTTAGGATACACCTACGAAACAAGTTCTTGTCATTTTGACAAACATAGGTTTATTCAACCGAAACAAACCAAGTCCATTACGCACGCTCGTTTCTCGATCTTCCTAAACTCAGAGGCGAACCGCCAAATACTTAACCTGTTCTAAACTTCCTTTGCAAGCCACCGGGAAATTAGAATAATTCAAGTAGTTTATAATGGATGGTATCATCCACTGATTACTAATTCAACCCAAGAACGAGAGTGATTCAAAGAGCAAACTGGCATGGGCAGTGCTTGCACAAACACGAAACAGATCAAAAGAAAACAAAACCAGGAAATGAAAGATAATGGCTGTTTTGAAAGAGAACAATTAGAACTGTTCTCAATGCATTGTCATTATTTGAGCTCGTACAAAAAAGTGGAACCTTACATAGATTCTTGATAGTTTTCAACCTGCGAGAGGATCAGTAAAATTGTTTATATTTGTAATTATTTGGAAACTAAAAGAATCGCCATCAGCATTGTAGCGTACAGTTGCTCTGTTAACTTATCCTTTTCACATCAATTTTTTTTTACCTCATATTATTTACCTAGAAAATATACTGGTTTCAGTCTGTTGTTTATTGCCTGAATGTTAGATGCCCTAAGAATAAAAATATTAAATGCAACTTTTTCAGCATCTGGTTTCTCGTCAATAGGGTGAGGGTAGATTCAAGTGGGTGGTCGTCGGGGTCTGGGTCGGGGTGGCGTGGTGGGTGTGATCTGCAACCTCTTTGTTTTTCTTTTTTTTTTGATCCTTTTTGTATTCCTAATGTGGATATTCTTAAACATTTTGTTATTTATCAAATGTAGTGGATAATGCTGTTTCAGTAACTTTAAAACAATTTTGTAGCACCCTATATTGCCACTCTATTATTAATTTGGTCTATTTACATAGAGAAATACACTACGAGGCCGTATACGGGTACTCCGATACAAGAGAGCCCACAGGTCACTGTAATAGACTTTGTCTTACCTACTTCTTGATTAAGGGACGGAACAGGGTCTGGGCATCATTTTTTTTTACCCGTTATGGATCATTTGATTCCATTCCTTTCTCCCCTTCACATTCCTTTGACCTTTTCCTCCTTTCTAATTCATTTCTCATATTTTTCTTCCTCTTACCTTTTTTCTCTCCTCCCTTCTCTTCCCCCTCCACCATTTCCTCATCTCTCTTTCGCACTCTTCCCCATCCCTTTCCCCTCATTTTCCTTTCCTTTTTTCTCTTTCCCCTTCCCCCTTCCCACCCTCTCATCTTTCACTTCTTTTTCCATCCTCCCCTTCTTCTTTTCTTTTCCCGATAGGTTGAAGTGACAGAGCAGCCGGGGGGGGGGGGGATTACCACCTTTCACCAAAGCCCACTCTAACATTTTATGTTCTGTCTAATTTTCTGTCAGGACACATTGAATATAAGATTAGGCATCTACAAAACTTGGTAGGAGATCACAAAATGCGTCTTTACAAGTTTTTAACAAACATCACAAATGTTCAGCATTGTAAATATTTATGGTCCAAATAACAGCATTTTTCATTCAATTCAACGATTTTTGTTTATATACCCAACACCTTGTCAAAAAAAACACTATTGGCACACTGTAGTTTCGGTCAATCTAATATCCTCTTCGTATGTCCCGTAATTCTTGTTATCTGTTGCGCCTGTTTGGGTCCGACTGTTCCAATATGGTGCAAATATCGTATTTTTGTATACAAAATTACATTTCTAAAGGAATTGGCCTTGTAGCATGTACCGTCATGGATTACCCTATCAAACTTCAGATTTTGTCATCAGTGAATTAAAAAGTGTAGTTTGTTTGGAAAGCTCAAACTATCGCCCAGTGTCCTTTAATTCAAAACCCAAATAAGTGGTATTGTCAAAATCTCCCGCAGGCGCTAATACATTGTTATTTGGTTGTAATTTTGATTTGTGTTTTTGCACAAGCACATGTGTTGTGTGGGAGGGGGAGAGATTGCATTAACAAGGAATTACTAAGAAAAGCTAGCGGTGTTATTCCTCGAGATGTAGAAGTCTATTTCATTAAATTCTCAGAAGAGTGTATTCCTGCTACAATCATAGTCTTAATAGACACTAGCACATTTGAAAATAGTGCGCCCTCAAATTTTTTCAAAATTGATATTTTTGCATATTGTAAAGCTTTTATACACATTAAGCCCTCCCTTAAAATGATAAGACCAAATCAGCCGTCCTTATGGGTAAACAGAACGATTTTATAATTAATGGCCGCCGGCGACATTATTCAGCAGACGACGGAACTGGTTGTTTAAAAAAACTAGAACTCACGCTGTATGCACGTTTCCCACGGCATGAACCTGTTTCATCATCAACCAGGGGTCTGTGACCTTTGTGGTTTAATATCAATGAGTACGAGTCTATAATTCCTGTAATATACACTTTGTTTGATTAAAGTTACGGAAAACTTAAAAAAGTTTTAGCCTAACACTTACCTGGATTTCTTTAACCTCTTTTACGCCCCTATCTGTTTTTGATTATGTATTTTTATTTGTAAAATGTATTTTATTCTTCCAATGGCCTAGCCTATCTTTTGAGAGCAAAATTTGGAGTGATTTAAACAAATAATAAAATTTTGTGAAAATTTGCCAGTGCCGTTTTAAAGGTAAGGTCTCAAGCATGGTAGATTCTGTGTATAGTTATAATATCGTTGGGTTTTTGGAGATGTGCTTCCCAAAAGACTCATTTGGCAAGCCATCTAAAAAAACACTGACCAAGGCCTTGTTTTGGAATCATTTTAATGCTTTTTTGTTATTTTGTTTATTTGTTTTATTGTTTTTATGTTTTTTCTTTTTCTGTTTAATTTTTCTTGAGTTTAATATTAGCTCTCATAATAACGGTCCTCAATAAGCTGGCCCGCGGTGTGCCAAATCCGACCACCAGCCGTTGATTTTTGGCCCTCCACTTCTCTAAATATAAAGGGAAAACATAACATAAATACTTCCTCTTCAGCTAATATCATGTAAAATTGAGAACCTCTAACTCTACAAATTCACGCACATTTCTTCTTTCTCTCCATTTATTTATTAAAAATCCAATAAATTGGCAGGTACTCCACCATATACCACAAACCCTTAAGACAGCAGAATTATGTCTAGATGTTGAAAATTGGAACCTGCACATGTACCTGCGTGTATACTTTCCTTTCCGACTGAGACAAGCCACTGCTAGCTAACATGGCTAGCTAGCTCAGCTCAGGTTGACTGTTGAGAGAAACAATTATATCATCATCACTCCCATAAGCGAAGGGATTCTGGTGTATTCAGCACACTCCAACTGACAATTTACCTTGGAGCAGTAGGAAGAGTGATGTCAGCCCACATACTACAAGTGCATCAGTTCTACAATTGCATAATTGTTTTAAGGGATTGCTGTGTGAGACAGTAATTGTTTTCAAGGTTTGCTAATTACATTGCTTATACTACACTCATGATGTTTTAACTCCCTTAAAGCCATTATCAACAGCAATTTCTTCACAATGTAAACCATCACACAAACACGAACCCCCTATTTTCAACATCAAAGTCCATATTTTTGCACTGGCTAAGAGTAACACACAATTATTTGTTAAAATATCATGATTTTTATGTTTGTTTACTAATAAAATTCATGAATCCGATTTTTTTAGATCGAGAAACATCGGTAATGGCAGCTTCAAGACCGCTTTAAAATGTTAAAAGTTCTGTTTTTCAAAAAGAACAGTAATATAGTAATATGGACCTAACCTAGCAATTTATAGACAAATCGGCAATTTTTTATATATTTGGAAAAAAAATGACTGATATTGGCGTTGAAAACCCCATATTAATTTAATATGTAGAGTCCTATATACAAGAATGATAAAATATATTTTAGCAATCTTTAGTTGAGAATTTTATTTTAATATAAATAGTAACCGGTGTATCCCATACAATTATTAGAAAGCTTAGCTTCCTGATCTGTAGAAAATGGAATAAAATTGGGAGGTAGGGATCACTGGCAAAAACATTCTATGTTAACCACTTCCATTTACCCAATAGTCCCACCTGTTTTAACCTGAAATTAGCTTGATTTAGAGGTGGATTATAATGGGATTCGCCATCCTAACATGAAACACATGAGCATCAACATTTTCACAGCCTTTAGAGCTTAACTTATTCCGATATTTTCATGTTGTCAAATGAGGGGTGTGATCATAAATACCTGTGAATGACTGAAGCTTTGAACCTAATTAATGTAAATTAGAGAAATCACTAAAGATACTAACCAAACAATAATTGAAGAGCCATGAAATTGGCATGTAATCTATTGCTGTCCACAAAACAAATTATGGTGGGATTACGATAGGAATTTTTTGCTATTCTCGAGCTTTTCTTCAAAACTGGGGTGGGATTATAATCGAGCATGGGACTATACTCAGGTCATTCCAGTAATTAAATAATGCAGCAACCTTACAACCCTACACATGACAGTTTTGAAAGCGCAGAATGGATTTTTTAATTTACTTTCTGAAAATACTTCACTATCCTAGGGGTATAGTTTCTTTAGATATGTGGTTAGAAGCTAATAATGGCAGCAGCATGTCACACAAACGCAAGGCAAAACTGTGTGACCGCCAATTTGGGCGAGTTAAAACCGCATTACGGTATGCTTATTTGTGTAACCTATGAACTCTCTAACTGTGAGTTAGCTCCCTTTCAATGTCTGTATTTTAAATTGCTATAGCAACTTTTTTATCATTCAAAAGTGTTCAGTTCCCTTCAAGAGCCCCCTATACCCCAGGTCCAGGGCTTTTGAGTACCACACATACTTCTTTACGATCACTTGGCAACATTTTGCACAAAATAGCTACCAACGCATGTTTTAATGGCCCCACCCTGACATTTAAAAAGGGAACCATTCCACATTTGGCATAACCAACTGTGTGACTAGCACACACCAACCCAACACTAACCAATACGCACAAATATATCGGGCACTGTCATACAATTTGTCAAGCAAACGCTTCTATAAAATTTTGGGCCTAAATTATGCTCTAGGTCCATATGGTCCAGGATGGTCCTGGAGCATATGGCTGAGGCAAATAATCTGGAAAAATATTCAAAATACTGCCCTACAGGACAATAATTTCCATAATGGTCCTGCGAGCCATGTGTATTAAAAAATTTGATCTTAGATATTTCTCCAGATTACTATGCTCAGGCGGGTGCTTTTTCAAAGTCCACCGAGGGCGGTTTGTTATTCAGTCAAAATGGAAAGTCAAAAAATCAACTTTACAGCCCTATTTTCAATGATTACCAATAATACCAACGAACGAGCAGGGAGCGTTGTTGCGCACGTTCCCGAGCAAAGTTCCATGCTAATTAAACTATTACAAATGTGCCACAACAGCGATTATGATTACAGATTACGCCAGTCCCGGCCATTAATTCGGGTTGATTTGGATAAGCTTAACTCATTTCTTGAATTGTTTTTCCAAAAATCGTTAGTAGGGGGGCGTTAATTAGAGCAGGGGTAATCAGATCTGCTTCTGGTTTGCAGTTAATTATAGGACATACATGACTTCGTTCCGATTGTTGATAACAGAAAAATATGACACGCCACACAAAAATATCGGACTCATCTTTTGTGACTTTCCGATATTTGATCTGGCTCGGGCGACATATTCTGTTATTAACTTAAAGCCACCCCCAATTAAATTCATCCGATATCTTTTATCTCATTTAATTTAGTTTGTTTTCATTTCTTCTTCATTGATAACAATCCAATTCAAACCAGCAAATTCCTCATATTAGCTAAAACATGAAACCAAACCATACTATACCGAGGCATCTTCCCACATTACCAATGTGGCATACGCATGTCAAATCGTGATGACAATTTATGCCATATGACTAGGCCCCAAAGAGAAGTTGTGACAGCAGGGGAGAAATTCTTTAATTCCTGTACTAGACTTTCATCAAAATTTGCAAAACATACATTGTACAAAGGAATTTGTTCAATTTTATCAAAACCTAATTTTGCAATCTGTTTTGATCTCAATGCATTAAAACAAGTGGACTCATTCCTAAATTTAGCAGTTTGGGGAATTCCGTTCATTTCTTGCACAATGCTCTAATAAATATTTATTATTTTTTTTATTTAAATTCTTTAGGCAGGGTAGCCCCTTCGTTGACAAGTGCACCTGATTTCCAAGGAGGCCCTGCATATATACACATTGTAAAGAATGACACTATACAGATAGTAACATAAGATAAAAAAATACTAACACAGAACAAATAAAATAAGCACTGAGATAAATGAAAATATAGGAAATTCTACAGTAGTACAAAATACAATGTAGGCTTATGGGGGAGTTACAAATGTAGATGCTTCTTTAAGCTGAGATAAACTCACTGTATTATAGTTACAGCGGATATCAGACGGAAGGCTGTTCCATATTTTGGTGCTCTCATAGGAAAAAACGTACGTTTCCCGCATTCGGTTCAAGTGGTTCATACAAAGGTTGTGGTTGACTTCTGGTACCCTTAACATGAAACTGAGTGCGTAAAAGTGAACTGAGAGGAAAGGTAACCTGGGGCAAGACCTTTGAAGCATTTAAAAATAGCATTAGCATATGGTTATACAACCGATCATTAAGTTTGTTTCCATGCAGTGTACATCAAGTCTTTAACAGGAGTTCTACTGTCAGCTGATAAAATTATGCGAGCTAATCTATTTTGAAGAACATGAAGTGTATTATAAGATAGTTCGACAGTTAGGACGACAGGGCTCTTGCAATAGTCAAAAAATGTGGCCGACAATTGATTTGCAAGATAACAAGATATCTTTTGGAATATAATATTAAGTCGTCTTATAACACCACAACGGTTAGAAATACATTTGCAGAATTTGATTTGATATGATCACACCAGGAGAACATCACGAGGATCAAACAAAAAAAAATACACCAAGATATTACCCACTGTCAACCCGTTACAATAGTATGCATTATTACAGTTGCAGAGAAAACATTGAAAAATTATTGAGAAAATGACCCATGACCCCAAATACCATAAACTTGGTTTTTTGGCATCAAAGTGAGTTGTATCATCAAACCATTTAGAAAATTTTGATTTAGTTTGATTGTTGAAGTTCAATTCAAGAGTGTGTGGTTTGTCTGAAGTACAAAGACGTGTTGTATTCATCAGCATAACATAGTACATTTACAGTTAACACTATTTGGAAGATTATTGACAAAAATGATTAAAAAGAAGAGGGCCAAGATTATAGAGGCCTTGGGGAAATTCCAATGTTGATAAGTTTGAATGTTTGGAATCAGAAAAAGAGTAGAAGTATGTGCCTGCCTGAGTTCTGTCACTGAGATAGGAGCGAAACCATGTAAGTGCAGGACCAATAATACCATTTGTGAAAGTTTTATCAATGAGAAGGAATGGTTAACACAGTCAAAAGCCTATGGGGTCAAGAAAAATGCACCATTTGCACGACCCTCATCCATATTTTTCAAAATTAAAATCTTTTTATTTATATAATTAATTGAAGTAATTATTTTAGGGAGGGGTCACTATTTTTCAGAGAGAAGGCCATTGTCAACAGGTACGAATAAAATGATTGTGAACAGCTCTTTCCAGGATTTTAGAAATAAGTGGCAGAACGGAAATAGGTCGATAGATCCCCCATCTGACTTGTCAACAGTTTTAAATTATAGGGTGGTAACTTTGGCTTCTTTTTTTCCATTCTGCCGGAAAAACCGATGTATAGTAAGGGGAAAAGGTGGCAAATACTGCAAGAGAAGAATTGCTTATATAAGGAGAAGCCAGCTTTAGAAGTTTTACAATGAAAGCATCAAAGCTGGAGACTTATTATTAGACATGTCAAATTTGCTTATAAACAAACTTTGGAGAAGAAAGAAACAGAAACTACAGAAACTGAAAATAGAATAACAAGTAGGATTAAAATTATTTGGAGGTGATGTGATATCTGCCTTATGAGCATCATCAACTTTCTGCCAAGAGAAGAAAATAGAAGGAAATAGTATCTAAAGCGATTAGCAGATCTAGCTGAACGTGAAAACATCATCAGTCTTAACCCGAATTTGGAAGTAGATGAATGCTTTGTAGGGAACAGCTTTTGACGAGTAGACCATAGTTTTGAGTTGTTAACCATTTTCAGCATAGCGCACAATCGAATTCTTTTTTTTTCAGAAAGTGAGCCTATTGTTGGCTTTATTTGCGATTTTAAAATTGAGCCATATACAAATCATGGGGTCATTGACTTTATGAGCTCTAGCGAAAAAATAGTTCACGGGTTTTGACAAACAGTCAGAAATTCACTAGTGATCCATTCTGGTTGAGAGCCTTTCATACGTTTGTCCCTTACTGGCGCCATGGAGCATACAGGCTTTACAAAATAATCTTTCTTCCAAATATTCCAAGCCAATATAACATCATTACAAGTCTGAACTTGATCCAGTTAATATTTCTAATAGTATGTATAACAATAAGTCATTGTCTCTCATTAAAATTTTAGATGATCTTGTCTTCGTAATTCTAGGAGACGGCGAATCTGCGTATGTAATTTCCGAAACAACATAAATAAGGGAGAATGATCACTAAGACCAAGACTTGTGAACACCAGAGTAGAAATGGTCTGTTCGAGATACAAAAGCAAGATCAATAATTGTCTTACTCTTTCAGTAATGCGTGGATTGTTGTCTAGTCATAAGCAGTTGAAGTGAGGCCTGTGAATGGTTAGGAAATATTACTGATTAGATACCTTTTAGTGGAGGATGATTTACAAAAATATTCAAGATTAAGTCACCTACAAAATATGACACATAAACACACATAAAAAAAACCATTTTGAAAATTATTATCATTTTGTCAACATAGTCAGCTGTTAGCATCAGGAACACGATAGACAGTGCCTAGAATAATTGGTTGGATTTGTGGCAGATGATTTCAATCCACAAAAGCTTCACAATCCATGAATGGGAAGATCCTGATGGCTTCATTTGAAATAAACACTGCCTTATATAAAAGGCAATACCCCCCCCAACCATGATTTTGGTATTTTCTATCAATTCTACACAAATAGTAAATAATCATCAAATGTAAGTTTCACTGTCATCAATATCACTGGAAAGCAAAGTTCAGTTTGAAACAGGAGACATCAATATTGTGCTGTGAAGAAAGAATTTAAGTAATCAACGTTGTTTTTAAGGCTACGAATATTGAGGTGTTGTGATCTTTAATCCTTGCCACAAGTGACAGTTAAGATCACTAAATGTCATCACAGAAAGGAAAAGCACATTGAGGCATGTCTTTAAGAAACAGGAATTACACCAGTATTTGTTAGCATTCTAATCAATACGTTTAAACAATTAACATGAAAGGCTAAAAAACACTGAATGCATGAAACTGTATGCTGTGTTGGCCTAAATTTTTACAAGAAACAAATTTACCACATATATCAGGAGAAAAGGTGTTAGGAAATTGAATGTTTAACAAGAGTGGGAAAATCATTGATATGATTAACTATCTTTTGTAAATCATGCCCCCTAAGTTGTTGTTGACCATATGAGAAGGTACATTACCATCTGTATGAGTTACAAGAATATTCTTGCTTTGCATATTAGTAGTAGGGTGTACATTTACAGTTGTCCACATGAACATCTAATGTCAAGAAATGATCAGTTCTTTTTCAAGTTCAAGGTTCAATGAATCGGATTGTCAGTATAGATACCTTAAAAAAGAAATGTAGTCATTGCCAGTTGTTTTATCCACGTCTGTTGAGGTGCAGTCCCATCGGTGCAAGATGTGCAAGCTTCAAGTTACTGTTAATCTATATAGGTCCACTTGGAAGTATTGACATTTATCAAAAATTCTGCATTTAGTTCTTTCAGCCATGCTGATTTTCCTGCATGATCCTGAATAGTTAGCGATGATATTCCTACATGAATGTTTGGGTTGATGTGGGTGATCATTTTGCAAGTTAAAAATAAGGTCTGACCACTCATTGGGGAGGCAATAACATCTGCACATCTCAAATATAGACCCTAGGGAATTCATAATAAACAAAGTACTTTTCTCAAGTAAATAGAAATAAAACTAATATTTTTAATTACAAAATGGAAGTTACTATAACAATGTCCATTATGCAAAGGTTTTAAAAATAAGCTAATGCCGGGCCCACGAATGATGACCCATAAACGCTTATTGGGTCATCATGTTTTTTAAAATTTGAAACTTACAAAATTGAGAAACACAGAAAACTTTCAAACAACAAGCCACCATATACTTACTTTTAGTGATATACATTGTACGTTAACTGGAAGTGCACAGCTACGGGTCACACATCGCGCTTGTTAAAAACATGAAAATGATTCCGAGTTTCACTTAAACCCCAGAAGAGTCTTTATACAATTACAATCAAGTCGGCAGTGACAATTTCATTTTGAATTAGACAGTATCAAACACAGAACTAAATAGATTAACCCACGTGAATTGACGACGACTTGGCCAGTTTTGTAACAATGTGGTTTTGTAAAAGGTATTGTACTATGGTGAAGAGCAAGATAAACATTCACAAGTGTTTATCTTCATGGGGAAGGTAGCTAGGATGCTGTTTTAAAACTGGAAGTGAGAAGACTGACATCATTGACACCATCTTTGCATGAAGCTTTAGATCGACTGCTTTATTAACTCCCATGCCTTAAAATTACTGTATTATTGTACTATACACATACCAGTACTGGCAAGGAATAGGCTAAAACACTTAAACCATACAAGATTCTCTTCAATGAAATATTTCATAGTAGTACATAAACAAGGGCATAAGTAGTACTATAATGACGGCCTGCAACCAGGGAATTTAAGAAAACAATGGGACGGGACAGTGATTCACCATGGATGCAGCATTTAAATATGGCGGCAGTTTTAGACGGAATTCGTACAGGCATAGTTTATTTTAATGGTCCTTGTGTGGCAGTACCGGTATAGAACGAAGTTCTGATCCGACACTCATAACCTATGAGTATGCATTAAAATGTAAGTGGGTGCTGCAATTTTCAGCACTGTTTCTTTTGCTGAGCCAGAGTGAAGCATAGCCAATTGATGGCTTTGTGTTTTTGTGATGAGGCTCCGTATAGCTAATTGTCTAGGTGAGATAGGAAAAATGGAAAATCGCAACTAGCCAAAACGGTTACTGTCAGAACCCTGGGTGCATGTATTCCAATCAGGTGCCATATGGATTATTTAAAGCAGCCTCGGTACACTCAAATAACCCACCATGGTTAAATATTAAAACGCCAAGATGTTAAACAACGTCAGTCTCTACTTGAGGTCAGCGAAGATGGAAGAACATCAAAATTCGTGCCTAATCCAACAACTTATTTTCCTCCAGCGTTCCCTCACAAAACCTGGGGCAACTACACATCAGGTGCTTCACAAAGCTCAAGTCTGCCAATAAGCCCCTAGTGTTGGTAAAAACGTGAAAATGCCAAGAGTGTGATATCTGATGGGTTCTGTTCTAAAATGCACTGAAAGACCCTGAATATAATCCGTCTTCCCAACTCCTTCATTGCTCTTACTTCAAGGCAGGTAGCAGGAATTACATGGGAAGCATATACAAGATGCCCAAGGGGATTTTGCGTGAGCGTTACTGCTGACTGAAAGTGGCCCAAACATGTTACCCTGAGAAAACATCACATCATGTTATGCTGATACGAGGTGGTAAATGCTGATTACGTGGTATTCTGTCCCATTTCAACTCCATGCAAAATGGGTGGATTCTGAAAGGGGATTCTGACTTGCCGGGGTTAAACTAAGGTTAGTCCTACAGGAGTGGAACCTTTTTTCTTTTCAACAGACTGTGATGGAAAGTTTAAATGTATGGGTGAGAAAATTCCTCAAGGATGGACCGGCGTCCAGCCCATCTATGAGAAGTTTTCTCAAGCGTTATAGCCCATTTTAGAGTATGTTGGAAGGAAAAAAGGTAACCCATCAAGGAATAACCCTGGTTGAAACCCGGATCTAAGGTTAGACTACCTTTCAGCATTACAAGCCTATGTTTGGTAATCTCACTGGGGAGTCTAACTTTCGACCTGGGTGAAACCAGGGGTAGCCTCTCCTGGCATGAACCTTTCCTTTTTATCTATGAATAATTGAGTAATAGACGGTGAGAAAAATGCGTCACAGATGGGAAAAGAACAGAATTTGTTCAACCTATTACATCCACTTTTCAGAGACATTGAAGAAAAAGAATCCACTCATGATTGGGACCTAACCTGGTTTAAACTTAGTGACTAACTTTGAAATGACCAGACCTATGTTCAGTTTTAAATTTTTCACAAATTGGTGATAAACTCATAAGCCCTTGAAAGGTGGGCTGGTCAATTACATCTTCTACCCCATGAAAGATTTGCCTTTAAAGGGAAATCCTGTTATAAGATTACGCTATAAAATAATTATTGAAAACATATCAAGTGGTTGTGGAAAAAAGGATTAGACTAACAACAAAATGATTCAAAAGATTTTGTCTGACATGCGCTATGAAATCACGCTATGAATATGGGATATGTATTTGGGTTATGCGATACGGACGGTACAGGAGCCATCAGAAACTTTCAACCAGTGACCGTTCCTAATGTGTATTTCCTATGAATGTATGACGGCAAAGCGTGCCGGCCGTATCGTATAACACGTTATGCACTAGCGCGTTTTTTAAATAGGGCATGGTAAGACGAGCTGGGGTGCAGTCCTTTTTATGGTTTAAAATAATTTGGTAAATAATATTTTATGGATATATTGTATAATGTATTCGTGTGTAGGGTCTCCTTAATTCTTCAGAAGGGGTGGTTTTTATTTGAATGTAAGAGAAGTTAACCAATGGGTATTTCATTTTGCAAAGTTTATATCACTTTTGAGTATGTAAGCTGTCTTGATGGTATAAAAAACCATAAAACATGGAAAATTGATAATTGGCTTTAAGTCCTCTGTATTTCCAATGCTGGAAAACACTTTCAAAATGAAAATCTGGAATCTTCAAAAAGTCTAAAGTCCAAAATATGAGATTGCGATGTTAAATTAATACTTGGTGACTTTATAGCGGTTCTGTAAATGCAAGGAAAATTTGCTGTAATTAATAAGGCCTAGAGATAGATGAGACTGCAATGCATAATGAATTTCGTCTCTATGCAAAGGCCTATATGAGACATGGTGATCCGGTCAAATAGTGCTCATAGATAATGACACACTGAAATTTTCGGCATAATTACATGATACCCTTCGCACATACTCCGTATCATGGGCTTTATTCATAACCCTAACACATCAGAATGGCAATTGCAAGCATGCTGGCTGTTGCCACTGTGACGCTTTCCCCTCAAGAACACCCCCATTGCTGTAGATTGCCTCTAGTGCTTCGCCTGAAGAGATCGCCCAAAACCAATTGCTTCTATTGCCGTTGAGACGTCCGTACATAATGAAAACAGGTAGTTTTCAGTAGCCATTTTGATACCCCATGCACTACCTTCCCGAAGTATTTCGGGGTTTTCTGGGAACGTGCAGTAGGTTGGACTCCGAATTTGCAGATGTGTTAAGTCAGATTGCGACCAAGACGCAGGGCGTACATTGCGGTCATGTCCCATTTCACGTCAGGCCATTTTCCTTCTTAGGAGACCAGACTTCACAGCTTATTTTCGCGTTTTTTGAGCTGGACGGAACGGTTCACCGCAGTGCTTGCTGGTGGGACTTCAGGAAACACTTTTGCATGCCTTCTATTGCCATTCTGATGTGGTTTTGTAGGCGACCCTGTGAAGTGTTAGGGTTAATGATAAAGAAATATGATACGTTGTTCGTGCGAAGGGCTTATAATGTAATATGCAAATTTTGGAAGCAAGCACTTTTTTCGGATATCTTTTGAAACATAGCCCCAAAACTCTCAAAGATCATGAAATGCACCTCTAAAATCATGAACCCAAAGCAAACTGAGCAAAGTCTTTCAAAAAACAGAGACCCATCAGGTATGGCTTATTCCGCAGTGGAAATGTAGGAGGAAAAACAGAAGTTAATTCGACTGAATTAGTCATTAGTCAACTTACTTGTGTTCTTTGGTTCCAAAAGTGACAAACCCGAACAGGTCACACGGTCCCATGTCTCCACGTAAAGTTTAAACAGGTCTTGGCGATGGACAGAACAGAAAAAGGGCCGTTGGCACTCCGAGACCCTTCCTAGGGGTGCTACGCTTGCCGGCTTCCATTTCTTCCTGGGCGAAATTGGTGTCTTTGGTGACCCGGACCGATGGTGGGTTGCATCGCAAGCTCACACAGCCCTTCCTGACAGTCCTGGACAGGAGGCTTTCACGGAGAGAAGGTGCGGCAGGCGGGGGGGCGCAGGGGGTACGAGGTCGGGCGGGCCCCGCGAACAGCGACGTCTGCGGCAAGGAGAGCGGAGAGGGCAGAGAGGGGCGGCGGTTGTGGGTGTGGATGTGATGAGTGAGAGGGGGGGACGCGGGGGAGCGGGGGGGGTGGAGGAGTAAGAAGGAGGGCGTAGAGGGGAGAATAGGGAGAGCGCGATGGATGGGGGGGGCGGAGAGGGGCGTGGAGAGGCGGGTGACGGGGGGGTGAGGGGATGAGGGCGGGGGGATAGAGAGGAGAAGGGAGGACGGGGGGAAGAGGGGAGGGGGGGGGCAGGTAGGGGGAGGGAAGGGGGAGGGTAGGAGGGAAGTGGGGGGGGGCGTAGCAGGAGGGCGAGATTGCGCGGGGAGGCGCATGGGTGGGGGCGTACCAGAGTACAAGAACGCGGCAAGGGAGCATGTGACGGAATGTAAAGAAGAGAAGACCGGGACGAGAACGTGGATGAAGGGGAGATCAGAAGAGGCCGGGGACGCAGGAGAGATGTGTTAAGACGGGCGGGACGAGGTTTTGTGTGGGCTGTGGCTGGGGAGCATGTGTAGGGGTGCGGCAGAACGATTATAGAGGGCAGGATTGTGTTTCTTGTTGTGTGTTTGAGAGATATGTGTAGAGATATTCTAGCGGTTATTGTTTTTATTTTTGTTGATTGGATTGGGAGGAAGCCAGATGAGGGATTTTATAGGCTGCCTCTGTGTAACAGTTTGTTACCAAACATTGTCAGTGCTGGCGGTGGATTCTGACGAAGCCGGCACTGGCTTTACAATATGAATGATTGTCTAGAATGTAATCCATGTTGCGACATCTTGTCGGCATTTTATTTGGACATCGGGCAGCTGTAAGGATAAAAGATAAATGTAATGTTTTAAAACAAGAAGACATCCCTTTATTCTCAAGAGTCCACATAAGTTCATAAACAAAACAAATTTCATTTACATTTTTTCTTTTTACACTCTTTGAGAGAAAGCTTTAGAGTGAAATTTCAAATCTGAGAAAGAGTGAAACGGTACTGCATGTCCCCCATCAAAGTATATTTCACTCTCATATGGGGCAAGTAAAATGGCTGATAATCCAACTATGTGTTGAGAAGTATACTTGCACAGGCCCTGAAATTTGATGCGAACTGATTCCACAGGTTCGAAAAGGATACACTCGAGAACCCAAACAGGTTCGTGTAAGTTTTCAGCATTTAAGGGTAGTGTTAGCCCTAGTGCTTTTGTTTTTACTCGATTTCTGATTTTGAAACATTTAAACATAACGGTGTCTATAGTTACCAACAAAAGGTTATCCAAGTGCAGAATCTGAGTAGTTTTTTTTTTGCGATTTAAAGCAGCTACTTGACCATTTAAGTCACAAAAAACCATGTCTTAACGCGGGAATTAAGCACACTACACGCTATCAGGCGCAAGGCGCAAGCATCGAGTCGCGCGGTGAATTGTTTACTGCGTAAGGAAGGTGGCGTGTTTTATGTACGTGTGCCGTGAACCATTGGGAAAAAATAGTCAGCGGTTCTCGAAACCGCTAAATCCCCCTGGCGGGAGCGGTTACAAATTTTTAAATATCAGCGGCAAATTTACCCCCGTAAACCCAAAAATCCCCTTACACCACAACTCCTCCCTGTAAACCTGGCAACCCCCTTAAAATCGTGCAACCCACATTCAACCCAACAAGCCCCCTTAAGCCCGACACCACCCCCCCTTAAAACCGGACAACCCCTTAAACCCGGACCAAACACTTAAAAACCCAACAATCCCCTAAGCCCAGACAACCCCCCTAAACCCGGACAAACCCCTGTGCACGTCGCGCATACGCATATGCGCGCATACGCGTGCATGGGGCAAGTTGCGCATGCATACGTGTTTATGTGCCACAAAACCCTTAAAACCAAAAACCCCCTTAAACCAAAAATCCCCTTAAACACAACCCCCATGTGACCAAGCTTGGTTTAAATCCATCAAAGTATGAGATATTACAGGCAAATGGTAACCTTTCACAAACAACAACAGACATCAACAACAGCCATCAACAACAACAACAGACATCAAACATGGACAGACTTTAACTTTCCTACGATAGCACTCGTTCTTCGCTGGGGACGGTTTTCTCAATTGTTCAGTTTCGATTCTAATTAAGTATTCTCCAACATATATCAAATTTGGAAAAGATAAGGTTAAAAATCACACTTTTTTGACACCTTCTTCTATATTTCGAAAAGTAAGCTATATTTTTCAAAAATGAAAAACCATCAAAACAAGACAAAACAACAAACATTTTTAAAAAATAAACATAAGAAACATGAAAATTCAAATTGTTTTTGTTACATGCGTATGAAAATTTTGGGGCAAAATCATTATTTTAGAGATAAATATTATATAATTTAACTTTGTAGCACTTGCCGTGAGTTGCAGGTGAGGGACATTTTACCATCAGGGACACCCATGCGTGCATTGACACTGGACGGCTTTCCCCTCAGAAGATAGATTGTGAGGGATGATGTGCACTCCAGTGAGCGTCCCTGGTAGCTTTTCGTAGTTCCAATACATCTTGTGTCCCATTCACATCCTGTACTTCCAAAATATTCAGGGTTCTTCAAAACTCAGGCTGTACAGTGGACTTCCGATTGGCAAGTGTGTCAAGGTAAATTTACGAACCCGGAGAGCATAAAAATGCCATTGCTTTGCGTTGCCACTTTGACGCTTCCAATAAGCAAATAAAAACCAAAATGCAAACCAAAGATTCAAGGTCAATGGTGAAAAAAAGTGGTGTATGTTCAGGGGGACTTGATAAACAGAGAAACAAATATTTGATTATGATCAAGAATTAACCCACAGAGCAAACTTGTGAGGTAAATCTCACAGGTATGAATTTTCTTCTCTCAATTTTGCATACATGTAGTGGTGTTCAGGTTCCAAATAAATAACTTGTTTTATATTTATATTCAGGTTTGTCCTTTTGAAACCTCTTGCATATGTGCTCCAATAAATCCTCACACAGCAGTATTGCCGGGTGTGAGGTATATCAGTCCACCCTGTTTAGAGGGGACAAAAAGGGATTAAAAACTTGGCTTTTTTGCTTTTGTATCATTCAGTAGACACAAAGAGCACGATTTCATTGTGTGACAGCTCAATAAGCTCCCAGCAAATCCACAAAAGCTCCTTGTAGGACTGTCAAAATGTACTGTTCGAGCTCCTTGTGCTTTGCCATGTTAGTTTTGGTTGGGAAATTAAAAAAATTGAGATCCTTATCATGCTCTTGCGTAAATAGGAGTGTGAATAACAGAGCTCCAATGATTTATTGATACATAAAGCCCGAGCCCATGCCATATATTCTGATAACAATTAAAAAGATCTGTCGTATGATTGGTGGATTACCGTACCAGGAGTCATAAAATATTTAGACCAGTGTTCCAAAATTTCAACAGAAGACTCTAGTCGTCCTGGTGGTTTCGTGTCAATATATGCCAGGCTAAACTCTTCAGGATCACTAATTGAAGGTCAGGAAAAAGATTGGTTGGTAAATAATTCCTGACGCCGAAACTGCTGAAAGGCCACCGCCCTTTTTGGGGGGTCACGCACCTTTTGAGCGAAGTCTATGCTGTTCTACAGAACCGTGGTCTAGAGGTTGAGAGACCACTCACAAAAAAAAATGTGCGGAATAGCCACATTATGGGGTCAGTAATATGTTTATCAAAAGTCAAGATTTCTAGATAATTGTCAAAAAACTGATTTAATATTTCACGACTATACATGATGAATGAATTCACTAAGTGTTCATGCCAAAACAGGAAGGGATTCACCATACCACCCTGGATTTGCGCTAACCTCCTAACGGATAATTTTGGCATGGAAACTTTGAGATTTTCCCTGTTCAGGTCACAGCATGCAGTTAGTGCTTGTAGATCATTTAAAGACGCCTCAGCAGCATTTAACTCTGATGAGGTCCCTATTAAATGGATAAAAAATATTTCCCCTTAGATGGGGCCATTTTGACCCTCCAATGATAACGAAAAAAGGAGGAGAAACATTGAAATGCTGATTATATCCAGTTGAAATCCAAATGTCAATGTTCTGGTGCAATCAAACGTCATAACGGCTATAACTGATTGAGGTTTGGAGCAACACACTGTTACTAACGGCATAAAAATACCCGGTGCCACTAATACCGTAATTACCCAATTGGTCCAGGTCAAAATTTTTTAGGGCTGACCATTTAGCCGGGTCGTGAGCGAGGTGTACCCGAAAAAATTTTCCCGTCCCAATGTTGAATATCATGCGAAGCAGAAAAAACTCGTTAGCCCGTTAAAAATCCCCTGACATCCCTTTGGGGAAAAGTTTTTAGGGAATTTTTAAAATCGAACTTTTCGTTTCGTGGTAACTTTAGAGCAAAAATTTTTTGATATGCGGCTGCGAGAAATACGAAGCTTTGCGGGGGGTGGGGGTGGGGGGGCGGGGGGTCTCCGCTTGTGGGGGGGTTGGGAGAGCGTAGCTTACGCTTACATTAAGTGCGCGCTTTATACATCAATGAAGCGCGTAGTTGTCTCGCGTGATTTCTCAAGGCTTAATTGTTGATATTGTCGCCTCCGAATGGAAGTCAGTCAGCGAGGTGGGGCAGAAGAGTAGTATCATCACGAAGGTTCACAGACACCAAATGTATATCTCAGGTTTTGATGAAATTGGCCGGCACCCAACAAGGAATGGTGATTACAGAGGTTAGAGATATGCTGCTTTGTTCAAAGTTCGGATAAATGAGTTCATGGTTAAATATTTAGTGACAGTCGGCATATAGTGTTATATAAATTACGCTTCAACTAGTTTTGGTAGGTATGCGTAATGACTTTCTTGAAAAAAAATAGAACTGATGGAATTCTTGGAAATATGGATGGGGAAGGATCTGTTGAGGATGAAGTTGCGGGCTTCAATTGAGCTGAGTGATAAGTGATAAAGGGGCTTGTAAGTTCTTAACTCTAACAGGGTGAGCAATGCAATATAGGAGGAAGTGGTGTGAGGTGAGTGTTCCACTTTTTTTTTGCAAGAGTGTAGGTGTGGGTCAAAAAAATAAATTTTTAGGTGAGGACTTCAGTGTACCTGGAAACAATTGCATTGTCAGCCTTTAAATCATGGTAATCCTGATGTTAATTTCTTTGGAGACTATGCCCCAGAATCACTTCTGACTAAACTTGGTAATACTCAGGGATTCCCCAATGTTCCTTTTGTGATAAGGTTAATGAAACTATGGTTCATGTATTTTGTGACGTGAGGTTTTACCCATTTGGAATAAAATTCATGCCCTTATTAAAATAAAGTATGATAATATCAATATTTCAAACTTTCCATAGCTTTTGGGCTAGATAGACGTCCTTTGTTAATATATTTGCCTCTGTACAAAATTTTTAGATTTATATTCTTTTTTTTTTGTTTTTTTTTTTTTTTTTTTTTAATTTTACTTTTTTTTTGATGTAAATTCAGTGATGAGAAACCGAATTATACTTAATCGTTTTTGAAATCACACGAGAAACTGGTTGTATATTGCAAAAGCCAAAGGTTAAACTTAATTTGATTATAGAAAATGGCGATTTTGATTTTTAACTCTATATTGCCTTTGGTTTTTTTCAAATCTACTTTTTGATGTCATAGATGTACATGGTTGAAGTTTTTATGTACATGTGTATATTTTTTTTACACATTTAGTGCATATTGCTGCTGCCACAATGATCTATTTTTTCTAATGGTGTAGAGTTTGGTTGTTGTTGTTGTTTTGTTGTGATGTTGTTGTTGTTGTTTTTGGTGTGTTGAATTCCTTTTTTATAAAAAGTCTAAAAAGCAACCATTGGTTATTGTTGTAAAAGTGTATGATGTAAGTTGTATGCTTATTTTTAATAAAACCGCGTAACCATTGGCTGCCGAAAGATGAAAACAAAAAGATTGTAGGCAAATCTGTTCAAAAGGATGAACCTATCCGGACAACACTCCACAACTGGCTATTCCTAGTCCAAGACCCAGAAAACGGGCGAAGTTGGAGTTACCTGGGCATTTTTTAAGTCAATTTGAGACGTTTATCCAGCTTTGAGCATGGGTAGCCAAAATATCATTGGAACACAGTTCTGGGATGTGATTCTCCTATGTGAGGTAAAAACAGGGGTGACATTTTAAGGGTCCGTGGCTTATATGAAAAAATCGGTGTAGAAGTAACCATTGACCGGCGTATTCATAGTACTGGAACAATGGTGAACAAAGGGCAATCGAGTCAGTTGAGTCTTACCCAACAAGTTTCACGCTTGATTCCGTTATCTTCTATGAAGCCCCGGACTTAGGCCCCACCCAGAATATAGCGGCCTTTCACACCGGTGTTTTTTAACAGGTTTATGATAAACGGATGTAAATGAGTGAAGACAAAAAAACACTGTAAGGATGTAAACCATTCCAGGATGAGTGTTTTTTTGTTGTGTTTGCTTTGCTTTAAAGCGCAAATTCTAGTAAAAAATCACTCCAAAAGTAAATTCCCGGTTGAGGAGATAAACGAAGGGACAATTTTGAACGAAGAAAACAGGAAAACGAGTGCTGGAATTCCACTCATTTGGATGTAGGGAGGGTTTTCACTCTTCCAAATAGCGAAAAGTCCTCTTAATGTAAAAACCACTCAATTCATGGTTTACAACGTTTACCTATGGTGTTCACTGTTTATTAGAGAACGGAAATATTTATAAAATAAACAATACGAGAATGTGACAATTAGTAATTGAGTTATACATTTAGTAAATATTATACTTCAAAATAACAAAACCGACACCCGGATTCCACTGCATGTCACCAATTTCGATTGAAGTTATTGGGGATTGAAGTATTAGTGCCGGTGTGGCAGGAAATATAGTCTCCGGCTCACAGCCCGGGAAACATGGTGAACAATAGGGCCACGATTCAGTTGACTCTTCACGCAAATTAGTTTCACGCTTTTATTCAGTTGTCTATATGGAGACCGACTATGATACTGCCGGACTATGATTACTTCCACCGTTATCAATTATTTCAGGAATGTTCATGATTTCGCAGCTAAATGGAAGGACTTGGCGGAACCGAAGTCCGGCAGTGGAGGATTGGACCGGATCTTGAAAGAGCGATGAGTTTTTATTTCTTATTCCAGAAAATCTGCAATTAGTTGGGGCTTTAATTCCACTTTTATATAGCGGATCGCAGTCTTTTTTTTAACTTTGGAAAATTAGATTCTAATTGATCTGATGAAAATCTAATACGATTTCAAATGGGAACACGGTCAAAGGAAGGTTTGGAAGGTCGCGATATAGGCCTATGCGAGTTCGCAATTCCGAATTTCTCAAAAAAAAACGGTTCGCTATTCCCCTACTGAATACGCTATTCCGATCGAATATTGAAAAAGGGTCACTACACTGAAACCCAATTTTTTACATTGGAACATTAAACATGATGAATTATTATGGTTTATTTATTAATACCACTAGGTGCCTATTTATATCAAATTTAGAAAAAAAACTAAATAAAAAACAAAATCGTCACACCATACAAAGTTCTGTTTTTTGCACTGTTGCACTGAGCAAAATTAAGGTAAATTACGTTAATTATTAAACTATTAAAAATATTTTTTTTTGAAAACAAAATATCCAAAGGAATATGAATCTCATCTGGAATGAAATCGGAATAGAGAACGTTAATTCGGAATAGCGATTCCTTTTTTTTTTTCGGTTTTTGGGGGTGATGGCAATCACCACAAATGAAGTCTCACAAATCAAGAAAAGTAATCCAAACTAGAACGAAACAAAACAAATAGCAAATAAATTTGAATCATGAGAATCGGACTATATGAAAGAAAAGGATGGAAAAAATCATCTCAAAATTAACATTGACTTTGGACTTTTGCTGCAACATATGTCGAAACTGCGCGTGACGCTTTTGCAATAGCCATACATTGCGCAAAGCCATGCGCGCGAATTGAGGAAAATACATAACACGCACTTCGGCAACGCAAGCGCATTGTACACGCGTGCACCCGAAAATCTGCAAGCGAAATTCCAATTATCCAAACGCCACTTTTAATGCTTATATTTTGTCCCAAGTGGATTTTTGGGGATTTTGATATGTTAAAACACATTCGCCGCAGTATATGACAAACATATTGGACGGGTATATTATTCGGGTGAGGTTTTTAGGGACTTCACGACCCCGTCTAATTGAGAACGGAAAGGATAGGTGTTCTGTTTGTGACCTACCTTAGTTACCTAACAATATCCCTGAGGCGAGTTAGAGCAAAATCCAGGGTCTATGGTGAACTCCCGTCCTGTTTTGGCATGAAAAAACCTTGATTATTCATAATTGTATAGTGAGCGATATGCGTGAAATCAGTTTTTGAAAATTATCGTAAAACCTTTCACTGTGGAATGTAAAAAGGTATACTGACCCCCCCCCCCCCCATAATGTGGCCATCCCGCCCATTTTGAGTGGTATCTCCAACAGTCGGGTCCAACGGTTCTGTGGATACAGTCAGTAGTACTCGCTCAAAAAGGGGCGTGACCCCCCAAAAGGGGCTGGTATTTCAATTTCGGCGGTCAGTGGGAATTATGTACAAGACCAATATGGTCCTGGACCTTCAGTAGTGGATTCCTGAGCGTTTTAGCTCTGGACATATAAGGCATACAAAACCACCATGCGCCTACTAAGTAGAAGGAGGGAAAAGTTCCCATAAAAAAGTTACTATTTCCCCATCAAGGGAAATAGTCTTAATGTAACTTTTTCCCATCACAGGGAAATAGTCATTTTTCTGGAAACTGTTTTCCTCGCAGTGGTATCTTGCATCGCGTGTGCCTCACAGTGTTGATTGACGATTGGGGCGAGCTGACCTTTTTTGGGGGACACTGACATGGATAAATCATTGCTTATATCTTGGCCCATTTCAGTTCAAGTGGGTAGTTGTCAACCTTTGGACTCCAAATGGAAATTTTTTGGTTTAGCTAGTTGTTGAAGAAGCCATGGAGCGATTAGCATGCGGACATAGATTGTGCTAATACCATAAAACAAATAACTTGAGGACAATGTGCTACACGAGCAGTTATCGCGACGTCAAAAAACCAGTGATATTTGTGTCCGTACTTTGCGTGAAACAAAATGGGCAAGTCTCGCTGGTGGTCAATCCCAAAGGAGATAACTGATGCAATTGTCCTGCTGGCAACTAAACCATCTAATTTGCTCAGCACTTCTGCTTCCAAAATTCACAAACAAAATCATAGATGGCACGAGTTTACAACACTCAAATATTTTGAAGGACTGGGAACGGTAGCTCAGATCCTTTCACAAAACACCTTTATGGGTACATTGAGAATAATCAAAATATCTTCTGATTCCTTATAATCCGCTGAGGTACAATGCAATACAACAGTCAATATTTTAAAATGTGTAAAAATTGCTGAACAAACTAAAACCAACATATCACACAGCCAAATAAGATACTCTCCAAACATAAGTACCTTAACAAGAGATAAATCAAAACTAGCTACGTGGATTCTCTTGAAACTGCTGATATAAAATCCAATTTATTGGTTCCCAACAGTTTGTTCCTGTGAGCAGTGAAATTTGATTTGCAACAATTAACCTCCGTGACCCCTTATGATTTTTTTAATGACAATTGAAAAAAAAAAGATTATCTCTATTTGAAGGCGGGGAAAATCCCAAAACCAACACATTGTGAAATACTGATTCTATTAGAGCAAGAAAAATACCCTCTTATGCAGCATACACAACATGTGCTATAAATAACCTGGGGAATCCCCACTTAACGCAATATCTTTTTCTTTACCTGGGGCACTGGGAAATCCATCACATGTATATGCAACATCTGTTATACATCCCTTTTGTTGCTGATATGTATTAATAATGCAAAATTTTTATTCATTAAAATCAAGAGTCCGGATGGATCCAGAGGGTGTATTGAGTCAATCCCACAATGCACCAGTTTTGGGAAATTTCACCTCAGTAGGTTTATGTGATCCAACAAAAATCCTATTCTTAACATGTAAAAACCCAGACTTTTACGCTCATTTTAGCCCACAAAGTGTTAGTACTTAGGGGATCTTTCCTATGATCATGAAATGTCTTGAGGTACTTGAACTTTTGGAACACTTTTTATCCCTAAGTACTGACATATGTTTAGTACAGTACAGTATAGGCACATTGCAATGCATTATGGGATTGATTCAAAACACCCTCTGGGATGGATCACACTGTTGGTATCCCACGCTTTAGAAAGGGTGGGTTTCAAAATTCTAAAAAGTGGTAAAAGAGTGGGATAGTGGATTTTATTGCTATAAAGGGTGGTTTTGTAAATAAAAGGGTGGGTTCTGATAATAAAATGCAAATTACTATCTGTGCAATCATGTTTGCCATGATGCGTCCCAATTTGAAAATAAAAAGAGTGTCATAACATCCAACAAGTTAGGTTTCCCTTAAGTTAAATACAAATGCATGCATTACTTTTTGTGCGCAAAGTGGATTTTAATTGACAAAAAATTGTAAATTATCTTACTCTATAGGTTATCTACACATAAGTGGTAAAAATACAAGGGTGTGACAGCTGTAGAATTTCCAATGAATTATAAAAAGGGTGGGTTATTACTTTTCAATATACATGTAAAGGGGTTGGTACATTACTGCACCCACTTTGCCTGCTCCCAGTCGAATTCAGCAGCCTTGACGGAATAAAGTGCACGTGATACTGTACTTTATTCCGTCAAGGCTGCTGAATTCAACTGGGAGCAGACAAAGTGGGGTCACAAAATGTACCAACCCCATGTAAAGGGTGTTTTCATAACCTAACAAGGCTCTACACCACAAAAAAGCACACAAGGTAATATTGTGGTATATTGTGGTATATGATAGTTACAGAACCTGCACAATATTTTGTGGTAGTTTGTGGTATGTGATCTTATCATTGACTTATAAAATGTGGTACATTCACGTACATCCCGCACCCGACCCGCGCCCATGTACGCCTATACACCAAGGTTCCCCTGGGCCCGCAACTTCTCATGGCAGCCATCTGTACATTGTGGCCTATGGTGCAGCTTTTTGTTTATCTGTGTTATATTGTAGTATATGAGATTTACTCCATTTGGTATAGTTTGATTTATCTAACACTAAGCATACACCACAATAACCACAATCAAATTTTGCAGTAGTTTGTGGTCTATGGAAGTGCAAGTATGATGAAAGTTGTGGTATATTGTGATCTGTAGTACTCTCACATATACAGCCTGCAGTGTTAGATAAAAAGGGTGGGTTAAAATAAACACACACCAAGGCCAACTATATATATAGATCATCAGGCATTTTTCATCTGTTAATACTGACATTAGTATTTAAAACGGCAACTGTCAAATTTCAACAAATATGAAATTTCTTGTCTTCAATCTGCTTGCAAATGAATAGTTCAAGACCATTGGAAGAATAGAATATGTATTTTTACACAAAAAAATAACATACCCCAAAAGATAGCCTGAAACTTAATATTTATAAGAACTATTAAGTACATCCAGTAATTTGGAGGCAAACTTAAAGTTTGCCGTAATGGTGTCTGATGGTACATAATATCATAGACCCGTACTCAGTGATATTAAACCACATGTCAGAGACTGTTCAAACTGGGTGCATGCCAGGGAATCAACTCTGGTCTGTGTTTTCTTGTGTTCAACACCATGTTAGGTCCTCCTACTGAATTAAATGTCGTTGAAGTCATTTAATTATAAAAGTGTTCCGTTTACCCAAGGTCTTAGGCAGGATTTAGAAATTCGTGGGTAATTTTAAATACATCGGTCCTCGGACCGCTTGTGTCGCCTGCCGGCGCGTTAGTGGATAAATGGCCGAGCAATGACCTTTGACCTTAGTATGTGACCTTTGACCTCATCAACAAATGAGGGATCCCATGGTGCCCTTTGATTCAAGTTTTGTCCTATTGAACTTCAACTTTCTAATGAGGTCAATTTTACATTTTCCCCAGCTAATTTTTTCCTTCCAACTTGACCTCACATAGACCTTTGACCTTGGTATGTGACCTTTGAACCCATCAACAAGAGGATCCCTTGTTGCACCTATGATTCAAGTTGGTTCCAATTGAACTTCAACTTTTCAAATGAGGTCAATTTTACATTTTCAGCCTATTTTACAACTGACCTCACAGGGACCTTTGACTTGGTATGTGACCTTTGACCTCATCACAAATGGGGGATGCCATGTTGCACCTGTGACCCACGTTTGGTTTAAATACATCCAAGTATGAGGATATACAGGCAAATGTTAACCCTTTTTCACAACAACAACAGACTCAACAACAGACATCAACAACGACAACGACATCAACAGTGACAAAGTGATCCCTAGTGTCCTCGGTAGAAAATGTGCCTTAGGGTAGGCGACACAAAAATAAACACATGCTCCTTGAAATTTACTAAAATCAGAGTGTCACAAACCACACCAACCACTCTCCCTCAAAAACTAATTATCTCAACCACCATTACTTCATGTGGTGCAGTTGGCTCAGCGTTCGCCTCATAAGCATAAGGCTGTGAGTTTGATCCCCGCTGTCGCCAATGTGTTGTGCACTTGGCAAGGCACTTTACCTTGCTTGCCTCTCTCCACCCAGGTGTATAACTGAGTACTGGCATAGGCTGGGAATAAAAACAATACTCCAGATTTGGAGGAATAGCACCGCCCCCCCCCAGCAACATTATTTACAATGATGTACTGTAGTCTGCCCAACCTCTCAGAGCAGATAGATGGGTCCACACTCCGCCACATACATTGGCACCTTTTACATTTTATAACTTCATACATATATACACTATTTCTGGCAACAAAGCACCATTTTTTTTGGCTGGTTAAAAAGGAAAAACCATAACAATGTACCTAACTCAGAAAATTATTGTACCTCACAACCTTGTATCCCTAGCTGGAACTGTAAAAATCATGAGGTATCCATTACAGGCACAATTCCTATCCAAAAGCAAATAAAACACCAAATGCAAACCAAAGCTTTAAGTCACTGGGAAAAACATAAATGTTCAGGAGACTTGATAAACAAGACTAGAGAACAAATATTTGATTGCTGATCAAGATTAAAGGAATATTTCATGATACTGAATATTGTAAACTTGGTATGGATGGAAAGCTTAAAAAATACAACATCAAAACATAAAAAAAATAAAAAAGGTGGAAATGCATTTGTTTTAACTTATAATCAGGATAAGTGTGTACAATTCCATATGACTGCTTTAATTAGAACAGGAACCCATCAATAGTGAAAAAAATGAAGTTTTGAGAAAATTTGTCATGCCGTCTCCTGCAATAGACATACAGCAATTACGTCCAAAATCTATCAATAAACAGCTGATTGTGTTTACACTAGCATCAGAATATACAAAGATCACTAATGTTTGTGTTTGACGTCAAGCTGTATTGATCATGGTGCACAATATCACGCTTAAAATTTGGGATTTTCACCGGATAGGCTTTTCGATCTCAGTCGGAATTTTGATACACACGTATAGAAATTAAAGAATCAGATAGAAAGTACTGCCTTGTCCTTTATACACGGATTTCAAGCCAACCACTTGCAGGTAAATGTTTTGTATATCCATCCAGTAACAAAAATACAAAAATATGAATTTTGATGATTTTTTCGATTTTTTGGATTAGCAAATCACTGCTAATCCCTTTATTAACTAGATTACCTCTAAATCAAAATACGTTGAAATTGTCCACATTTGTTGATATTTTGCCCTTTTAATTTTCCGCCCAATAGGCTTACTCTCGAAAACGATTCCGACAATCCACATACGCAGGCAAATGGTGACTCAAAGTGATGACCATCATACTGCAGTGTTTTGCCACTTCCCTATTCGAGTGAACGGCCAGGTGGGTAGGACGCCATCCTAACAGCAACCGCCTAATTCAAATCGTCATCAACATCCTACGCGACGCGAGTGCTAAGTCCTTTCAAAGACTTAACGGTAGGAGGCGCTATTAGCGTATGGGACGGTTACACTCAACTTGCCTAAAGTCTAGGCCGGGTCACGAATATTTAAATCTAATGAACCTTATTGGAAATTACACAATTTTGCAGCGGGGTTAATCCACTAACCCGACGATTTTGAAGTCAATAATTTTTTTTTATCCTTTATTTATCATATATTACTAAGATGTTTGAACTAGGGTTTCAGAGGAGATTTATCTGAACTGAGACAAGGCTACCATAGTAAATGTCCGTATGCAGTTCCACAAATGACCGTTTGGAATCCCCAAAGGGGCGCCAAATCGCGCAGGTCGTGTCCTACCCCGCGTTCCTGTGAACTGGCAATCGTGTGTTTTTCTATCAATATTAAAAAGCAACAACGAAATGACCAAATAATTTCATTCTGTAACTTATTTTCAAATTTATTATTATTTTCATTAGATCCATCAATATACAGTGTCAGTCATGACAAAAACTCCCAATTCAAGTGCAACACAATGTTTGGTCATCACTTGACGTCACGAGGATGGCAAAATTGGCGATTTGATCACTAGTTAGAGTAAAGACTGCACATGATCCTTCCAAAAAAATTGGCAACCGAAGGTGTCTGGCATTTCTGGTAGTATAAAGGTCAGTTTGATTAATATATCAAAAGTTGCAGAAAATCGAAGTCCCAGAAAGCGTTCAAACTAAGACATAACAAAATGGCCGCCATCCGCCATTTTGAAAACATAAATCCTGCATATCTCTGGCATAAATTAGTCTAAAAGGACAAAACAAGATGTCATTTCCTAATAATTCTAGCATAAGCAAATCATTAAAATGGGTTTATAGAAGTTTAGATATCATCTTGACTCTAAATATCCAATTTTTTTTGATGGGCGGCGCATCCGCCATGTTGAAAAGTACTGCAATTCGTGTATCTCTTGTATCGAGGGCAAAAACGACAACAAGATGTCCTTTCCTATTATTTCCTAGCATACACAGCCATTAAATGGGTTTATGAAGTTAAAGGTATCACTTCTGAAGCCACCTAATCCAATATGGTCGCGCCATCCGTCCATTTGGAAAGTAGGCAATTCTTGTATTTCTGGTACCGTATGGGCCAAAACGACACACAAGATGTAATTTCCTAATAATTGTAGAAAGGGCATAGTATTACATTAAAATGGGGTTTATGAGGTTGAGATAAATCATCTTGACCTCTAAATCCCATATGGCTTCCATCTACCATGTTTAAAAGTACAAATTATTTTATCTCTGTCTCTGGTACCACATGGGCCAAATGACAATATAGTGTTATTTTTTTAGTAAATTTAGGGGGGCCATAACGAACATACTTAAGGTGGTTGTTTAAAGGTTTGGAGTAGCAAACCTTGACTTCTGAACTCTTCATAAATGGCCACTGCTGTCCTCCATTTAAAAAGTGAAACCATAAATCCTCCGATTTTGGTCCATAGACAGATTACAATGACTAAAATTGAGGTGTAATTTTCCTAAATTCGCTCATTACACTTTATTCCAATTAAGGATTTTTTTGGTTGTCCCTGGCTATTTGTCCAAAATTCGTACCATATTGAATTTTTAATCATCTACTATAAATCTATCATAATTTGACATTACCGGTGTGTTGTTTACAATTATGAATTCTTGGAGTAAACGAAAGTATCACATGTTCACATAATCACGTCTTCACCAGAATATGGCAAAACACTTGTTTGGCAGTAGTAGATTAGATCAACTTTACACTATTAACTATTAGAATTTAGTCTTTTCACATTCATTTAATCTGAGACTGGTTGCTTGGTCCTTGTTTTCGTTGAATGTCCACAGTCTTACATGTGGGAAAACTTTGGTTGGAAAGTTACCTGTTGTGTATTTATATCCAAGACTCTGTTGCTGATCATTGACGGGACAGCCATTGGGTAGGGGGGGGGGGGGTGCGCTCATATGATTCATATCTAATTGGGAGTGCAAAATACTCGTAACACAGGGTCACACTGATGACTTTGAGGAAAACAGATTTCTTGTCCAGCCCGCAAATGTTCTTGAAGTATATTCGCAACGGCATGCAGTAAGCTTGATATCATATCCACATTTTTCTCTTGTGTCTGTCAGAACCGAAATGTAACGGTCATTACACCCTTCTTGCTGCATATTATTTGAGTAGTATCAAGTATCTGTGTCGTCCCCCAATTTGGATTGTTGACCTACATTATGTCATGGTGACTGCTGTTTTTTGCTATTCACCATCTGCAATTTCCTTGTTTTTTCCCAGCAAAATTTGTTGCATTTGATATGTCTGCCTTAGCCTCCTAAGTTTGTGGCGACGTCTTATGTGGCTCTTTTGTGTTTGGTTCACCAGTGTATCCAAAAGACACTTTAAACGGATGCTTTGCCATAGTAGTCACTATGAAGGAAAGTGCATGATAATCATCAGTATTCAACTATAGGTGCTTCCCTCTGCCCATTTCAAGCGATGTAAAGAGAACCTCCATCAACAACATAGTGATCAGTCTCGGCACTGTCCGGGGGCAGAGCTTCTGACGAAACACAATGTTCATAAATGGCCATCATAAATTGTGCTTTAAATCTGGCCTACATAAAACATGCTTGGCCTAAAAAACTGTTGGCAGAGAGTAATTAGTATGGTGAAAGTTCATGCAAAGCACTTACTAATGACAGTTCTCCAGATTGTGATACTAAACGGCATCTTTGAAATAACAGCGCTTGGTCATCAGTTACCTTGACAGCCTCCCAGCAGATACAGGGGTCTTGACTTTAGTTTTGCCATTTGTAGCTATTATAAGAAAGTCAGCTTGACCTTCCATTTCCTTTGATGTATCGTTGCCTACCCCCCTTTTCAGGCAGATCTTGTACATTGACAAATCCTCAACCAGCATTTATCCCTGTTAAAATGGTTTCTCAGGCCTTTTCCCCTGTGATGGAGAATGCTGTTCCAACTTGGCTGCAAGCTTTTCGAAGTCATTCTTGTCTCTTGCCATCTTTCACGTGTGAAGGTTTAGATGATTATGCATCTTTTCACAGTTTCACCCACTATGGCAAAGCACATCCGTTATCTTCATGGAGACACTAGTGAACTAAACGCAAACAAAAACACACACATGAACACTGCAATACTAGCATCGCAAAACTCGTAAGAACATCAAAAGGAAACCATTTTGCTGGGAAAAGAAGACTTTTCTTTCTCCCAAATAATCTGAATAACCCCGGCTCTCGGTAAACTACTTGGTGGCCGATGCAACAAAGATACTGCCACGCACGTATCTATGCAGAAGAATGCAGATGTTGATTATAGTTAAATGCAGTCGCCATGTGGCAATATTAAGTCCAAAATCCTAATTGGTGACGACCAGAATATATAATACTTCTTCTCCATTATGCAGAAGAGGCTGTAAATCCTGTAACTGACTTTTACTTTCGAGTCTGACAGAAACAAGAGAAACAGGTGCATGAGCTAGCTTTTGAAGCGCTTATTTCATTATAAACGTTGCTCTAATTCTTCTGTTTTCCTGCATTTAAGTGTGCTATACTACTTTCCAGGTATATTTGGGGCTGGCAAGAAGTCTAATTTTCTTCAAAGTTATTCATGGTGACCCTGTTCTACGAGCTTTGTTTCCGAGATTTTGTACTACCCAATATAGGACCCCTGAATCGATATTCAAATGAAGTGCAATGCACATGATTCCCCCTGTTCAATGGTCAGAAATCAGAGTCTTTTTATGAAGTAATAAAGGCCTACAGGGCATCTACAGCAGAATACTCCCTGTAGAGAAGCAACTGATTGGTTTGGGGCCTAGATCAGTAATGAACTCCGTTTTTAAGCTTTTTTTTCCTTTGATTAGTAGCAGGAATGCACTCAGTAAGGGCATACAGAGGTGGGCAGTTGAAGGAATACCTGATCTCTGAATGGCTGACCATGTTGATCTGGGCCTCAACTGCAAGGTCATGAGGTCGTACTGACCGCTGGAGATGAAAGTCTATACTCTGAGTTTTAGGCATCAGTTTGGCATTAAATTAGTTTCGGCTCCAGATGAAACTGCAGTGAAAATGTAGTTTCTCCAATCTCGTCGGTGTAATAAAAGCTGACAGATTCCACCAAAAACCTCCGCTGCAAAACTCCACTGAAGGAGGACTATTATACCGCTCTTCAAGACTGTGCAAGCTAGATGGTCAAAATTCAACTGACTGTGGCTGGATAGTACAAAGGGGGAAATTGTTTTCCCCTCATGACACAAGTCCTGCACCATCATTTCCAACCGGATATCTCGCTCAATTGTTCTTTTTGTACTCAGAAAGAATGGAATGCACCACAGCTTGTGGACGTTCTTGTCAAAACATGCCAGGAACCAGTCTCAATGATGATGAACTTGAAGACTAAATAGTAATAGTGTGGTCGATCTCGTGCTGTTGCAACAAGTGTCTTGTGCCACAATGTTGGTGGATGATTTGAATAACGTGAACCTGTAGTTCCTGCTTACTTGACGAATTAACACCATTACACGTAAACCCATAGTTGAAATGCTGATAAGAGTTTTTCAGCTGATAAAAAAATCAACATGGCTAAAAATTTTGGACAAATGCCCACTATAAATCATCTTGTTTTATATATCATACTAGATTTATAATTCAATAGAAAATGACACCTAATTTCATTAGGGGGTAATCTGTCTGATGCTATATAGGAGATTTAACTCTTTCCTTATTTTCAAAAT
Organism: Ophioderma brevispina; assembly: GCA_023653785.1. Lineage (NCBI taxonomy): Eukaryota > Metazoa > Echinodermata > Ophiuroidea > Amphilepidida > Ophiodermatidae > Ophioderma > Ophioderma brevispina. The sequence continues at coordinate 15,142 of JAMKCH010005175.1, read as the reverse complement.
GGTGGACAGTGGCCATTTTTAAGACTCAAGGATGCTCTCAAAATGTAAAACACATCTTAATGTATTTTTTTGTTAATATCAAAAATAAACACTTATTTGCATTTTGCCCATCGTATCAGAGATAAAAAAATTCATACTTTCCAACATGCGTATGGCAGCCATATTTGATTTGTCGAGGCCAAGATGAGAATCAAACTTTATAAAACTCATTTAAAATGGATTTGTCATGCTAGAATAAGTAGCAATGTTTATCTTGTTTTGTCATTTTGGCCCATCCGGCCCCAGAGATACAATAATTTGTACTTTTTCAACATGCGTATAGGCGGCCATATGGATTTGAGTTTAAGATGATATCTAAACTTCATAAAACCCATTTTAATGAAATTCGTCTGCTAAAAATTATTAGGAAATGACAATCTTGTTTGTCCTTTTAGCTCATTTATTGCCAGAGATATGAGGATATGTTTTTTCAAAATGGCGGATGGCGGCCAGTTTGTTTATGTCATACTTTGAACGCTTTCGCGGGACTTCGATTCTGTGCAACTTTTGATATATGAAAACTGACCTTATACTACCAGAAAATGCCAAGAAAACCTTCTGTTTGCAATTTTTTTGGGGTTAGTGTGGGTTACATGTCAAATTTTGATCCTAACTATTGGGAAATCCCCATTCACTTTCCCCTAGTCATTGATCCCCACAACAGCCAGTTTTAGAGGACGATGCATGACATGATTCTTCTCCAGCTCACACCCACACTAGAGGCTCCTAATGTGGATTGGATAATGAGAAAGTGTGCAGTGATCTGATTATTGCAACTGATTGGATTAAAACTGAGAACTGGAGTGACCTGGAGACCAGGTGAATGTAATGACCTGGAAAAACACTGGCACATCAGAAGGCGGTAAATGTACACTGCATTTGTGTGGAAAATGACCACGTGCTCACAGAGAGCCAATCTTCCGATTTTAATCGAAATCCGATTTTTTTTACCTTCATGGAGATTAAAAATCCGATTTTTCTATTTTTTTCAGATTTTTTTACTTTTTTTCCGATTTTTTAATTGTTGGTTTTAGATTGAGATTTTTAAAAACGGAAATTTTGTTTACGCATAATCTTATCTCTCAGACTCCTGATGCACTCAAAAGTACACATCGGAACATCCGGTAATTAATGGTTTTGCAATACATGCAGATGAAAAAATGAGTTGAAAAAGAAGGGAGTGATTTGTATAGGGGAGGAGAGGGTGAGATTTGTAGGAGTTGATTGAACGGAGAAGAAAAATAGGTTGCTAGTAAACAAATAATCTCGGGTTTTTCCTAAGAGACTAGCATAAATGCAAAGCATGTCACCCTCTGGCCTGCCAGCTTGCTCATATAATCGGAAAAATAAACTGACGAGAGCTACAAAATTAACGATTCAAATTGAATTTACAAACCTTGGAAACCATTTAAAATACATCGAAAGTAAATGACACGTTTCAATAGCGTTTACTCAAAGAGAAAGGCGATAACTTTGCATTTCATAGAAGACACTTCATTAGGTAGGTTGTAAACAGTGTTAAGTGATGGCAAGTCTTCAAAAATTTTGATCCATGCTGCAATTTTTGAGGTGATTGATGGTTGCAACTGCATCGTAGCATCACTTGATGCCAAGGAAATGAACTGCAAGGGAAAAGCCCCAAAGCGTGTCTTGTATCAATTTAAAAATCATTATGTTTACTTGGGACTTTTAATACCGGAAAGTTGAATTTGATCAAACAAGAATGACTTAGTAGTAGGAGATGATTTGGACCCAGAACTAAGCCTTGGCTTTAGCCCCATTCTTCACATTTACAGTAATTTTAACTCTTTTGCAATGAATTTACTCTCAGAAAATGTGTATTCCTGTAGCTCTAAATGTGCAGAAACCCTCTGGCTTTGTGGGGCTTGCCCCCCCTCCCCCCCCACCGTGCGTTGCCCCTGACCCCACCAGGGGCCCTTAAGCGGGCGCCCTGGACCCCCGGCCGTTAGGGGCGATACTCCATTCGCTTCGCTGGGTGGCCTTTCCCCCCGTTCGATTTCAGATTTTTTTCCAAACTCCCATTGGCATCCTCTGTCTTCAGTACTCCACCACAAAAAGCATCCAAGCCGATTATTCCCTCATTGTTTGAAAGGATAATTCTAACACCACAGGTGTCTCTTGGTGGTCTCCTTTGGAATTATGTATCATAAAAACACACCCTTTTTTCAATAAAGCCGTTTTATGGTGCTTTGTGAGAGTCGGGATGTAGAATGTGCATCGGCAAGATAACAAGTCGATCGCGATCTTTGGGTTTTAGCAATGTTAGCTGGGTTTGAAATGTACTTTTTGAGTCACCCGGACCCGAAAATCCCGTGCGTTAAATTGACTCCCGACTTGATTTTCAAGGTGAGACTTGGAAGTCAATGCGTGAATCACGCTTATCTCCGAGTGAGTGAAATTGCTGGTATAGGAGGAAATATGAAAGTCAGCCTGTTTTAATATTGAAATATAAGCAAATCAAAAATCAACCTTTTTCTTCTGTTTTATATCTCTTTTAAATTTAAAGGTCCATGGCCATCGCTCAATAGCCTCGTCCCCAGGGACCCCAGATTTTACCGGAAGTGGTCAAAATTTTGGTATCAGAAGAAAGCTAAAACTATTTTTCTCATTTACCCTGTGAAATCTTAGGGGCTTAAAAGGATGTTTGGTTTGGATGTTCTAAGCGAATATGGTGCCCCCTTTTTGGTCGACATATTAATTTTACATAGTACTCTAATGGGCTTACAAACCCAACGTTTTTATCTCCGCCATCAAAACGGGTTGAAATATCGGCGCGAAACGTTACAGATGTGTTTTCCGGTTTAGTCCATTCTATCAAGATGAAAAACGTACAGACTTAAATTAAATCGGTTCCATCTCCCTTTAGACTTCTGTGCCAAATACAATGTAAGAGAATCTATGAGTGTCCTAATCTATATAAATTACATTATGCAACAATATTTGGGTCCTTAAAATCCTCTTTTTTGCCCTTTCTTTTGGTTTGGCAGAAGGTGTAGCAGCCTATTTACTGAACTCAACAATACAATCACTCGGATAAAATTACTCATCCAAGTTTTGCTAATGTCCTTATAATACAAATGATCGACAGTTGATTTTACCAAAAAAAGGCTTAAAACAAAATATAATTAACATCTACAATATTACATGTACTTGAATGTTGAGTAATTGGTGCTAGTATTTTCAACTGTCATCACTGTTTTGAACTATACAATTCTAATGGAAGGATTAATTTTGTACCTCAGAGTATTTATGGAATTTTATGCAACTTTATGATAAAAGACCTCAGGTAAGTATGTCGCCCTTGTCTTACGAGGATAATATGAAATAAGAAAACAACTTTTTGATTATCTCCGAATTTTGTGAAACCTTTTTTCTTCGGAGCATTTCATTTACAAAACTGCTACATGTTATTGTATAACGGTAGTGCTTCTACCGTGATTGCAGTACGCCCCAAAAAAAAATGTTCATCATGGTAAAGTTCCTTTTACTAGGCTGCTGAAAACGTCCTTTCCAGTATGAAATAACCGGGAAATTGCGGCATATATCGTGTCACGTTCATCTATTATTCGTTGTGGTTCGGGCAAGTCTAAAGAGTATCATTGTTACGTGAGTTAACACTATTTCCTCATGGACGGACATAAATTTGGGATTTCCAGCAACGCCATTAAATTGCAATTAGGGATTCCGTTCTAATTACAAATTCGCTTCTTTTATGACAATGCCGCTTTTTTTAAGCATTACCACTCGCAGTTATAGATTATTACTTATGGGTTGGTCCAGTAAGTATCCATGTTTCCCCGAAAATTGAAAAAAAAAGTTGGCGTACTTGGCAACCAGCGTTTGAAAAATTCTCAAGACTGGAATAATACCGAAAGGCATTGTGGGAAAAGGGAAGCGGCCCTCGATGGCGTGTTCACTTTTCCGTCGTTGCGAGCACCGAAGTACCCGCAAAAAACTTTCATTTTTCTCGCCTGGGTTTTATAGGTTCAGACCCATTACGATACCTATTCAAAACAAAATCAGTAACGACCCTCTGATGCAAAAAATCTCCACATAACCCCTTAATTGTTTTCCGGAGCTATTTGAGATTTAGTTTTCATTTGCATACATTCGCTATGACGGACTGATAACGTTAATCTCTCGCACATTACTAATTTTGAGAAATCTTTCGCATTCTGTGACCACAGACTACAACACTTCGTACCGCCATATAGATTACTAGACAATACCGAACACAACGGTGCAAAATCTCAATTTGAAAATGGGGCGCTCTTCAAAAATGTGCAGTTATTTCTTAAATGTTACTACTTCACTCTCTGCGGTACTTAACTATCATGTTATTACTCACTGTGAAGGAAAATCAGCAATTTTTCTTTGGCTCCTATCTTAGCGCAGCGCCCCCGCGGTGTGAATTCAAAATATGAGAGGAAATGTCAAACGGGTTGGGAACCCCGGGAGAATCCGCCATAATCGCGGAAAGATGACATGTTATGCACGATTTTTTGCGAAAACGGAAAATCCGCGCAGGAAACAAGCGATTTCATATTTTTTCTACCCGAAAAGGTCATGTGAACTTCTTGCCCGACTGTTTTTCTTACAATCAAAATGTGATTGGCAAGAAATTTTAATTTAATGATCGCAGCAAGGCGTTCGATGCACGCCGATGACGTGATCAGGGTGGGGCATAGTACTGCAATTCCAATCACAATCTTAATTGCTCTCATTTGTTCACTTGGGTAGTGTATAAGACCACCTATGGATATGTCGTTAAGAGATGAAAGGCACAGTTGTAACCAGTGATCATAGGGGGGCCGTCAATTATTCATCCTTGAGGCAACACTTACTCTATGCTAACCCCTGACGGTACTCGTGTGTCTTCATGCATATCGCGGGTTTCCAAAGTCACACTTGCCCTGACTCGACACCGGTCTTTATGAAGTTTTAAGAATCACAAGTAAATGCATTGGCTAGGCAGCAACATGATCAAACGTTTGACCACAACACAGTAAAAAACGATAATAAATAAACATCTGCACCTTAAGAAATATATATGTCAGCGATGAGTCCACGGTTGAACAGTTAATGATTCTTGATCAGAGCGATGAGCTGAAATGTATTTGCTTCGATCACCCACGCAGGTTCATCCCTGAGCAACGAACGGGAAATTCCATAGATAGTTTTGAACTATACTTATCTTTTTATGACATTTCAGCTCATGACCAATCCATGATCACCCACATGTATTTCTGATCGCAAATTTGCAATAACCAATTTTAAGATTCTAAATACTTCACTGTTTATTTAGGCTTTCATTGGAATAAATTTCGCCGCCAGCATGTGCGAATGCAGCTGCATGCCGACTACTGCATGTAACGATTATTTCATGATACATGACAAGCAATTCAAACCCAACGATGATTTTTAGTTGGACTTCAATCTAGGTTTTGTTATTCATAAATGCTTTTTTATAAAATAATCCGGAACTTAATTACCGTATGTTTGTTCTTGTTTATTTCAATTGTCAGCCCCCACGATTAACATATGAAATGGAACTTTGTTTACACTGTAAATGTTTGGATTGATCCAGTTAATTAACCTAACCCGGACCGGGTCCTTTTGCCGACCAACGGCCCAAATACAACGAAACAAAAACAAAAATATTTTTATTTTAAAAAAAGCGAGGCCCAGCTGCAACGAGAGCCAAAGTTTGCGTTTTCAATGCATCTCGGCCGTTTTTACCGGCACAGGAATAAGTAGCGTAAAGTCAGTAACGGCCCAGATGCAACAAAAAAAATGTGCGTCATTTTCCGGAAGCGGCCCAAATGCAACGAAAAACATCCTTCATTTTCCCGGAAGACGGCCCAGATGCAACGAAAAACATCTCCGCCATTTACCAGAAAGAAGTCCCAGATGCAAAGAGGACATAGCGTGCAAATGCAATTATAAAAACAAGGGTTTAAATAAATAAAATAAATAAATAATGGATGCGTAATGCACACTGATCTGCATGAAATTTGTTGCTTATAGGCGCGCCAGTCGGAGTGGCGATATTACGCTTACATCATAGTGTGCGAGGCGCTATTATGCTACGTTCATGATCCAGTTTACGTCATGAATACGTTTATGCCATAATTAAAAAAATAGTTATCGAAATCTGGTGGCGCTATCATCAATCGAATACGAAAATTGTCTATGTGCATTTGTACACATTGTCACCCGCCTGATGGAAAGCATTGCGCCTTCTGGGGCAAACCGTCCGAAATGTAGTGAAAAGCAAGCATCATTTCCCGCTAATGAGGCCCAAATGCAACGAGGAACATCGCGTCATTTTCCGTAAAGACGGCCAATGCAACGAGGCACATCGCGTTGTCGTAAAGCCGACCCAAATGCACAGAGGAACAGCGGTTCCATGTACCGTAAAGACGGCCAGATGCAATGAGGGCCAGCGATCATTTGCGAGACAAAAAAACATAGTTTTGACGGCCCAGATGCAACCAGAAACATTTTCCGACAGGTACCATGGTTTGTGCGATATGCCCCTCGGCCGCGTTGCTTAAGGGTAATTGGGTAAGGTAATTGCTTATTGTATATACTCAATCGGGAAAGCACATAAAAGCGCTAAACAATTGCTCAGAGAGAGTTGTTCTTTTAAAGAGGTCACATAGGGAATTATCGGCTGGAATCACGGATTATAGGCGCAATTTTTCCATATTTTAGTCAACATGTATAGATTGATTTATTTATTTACACTTATGTAGCAGATATGGTTGTCTACCAGGAACCCTTTAGGTGCGTAATTTACGCAGATTCGGCACATTTTCAGCGCAGATTTGGCGCGGAAATACTGATTTTTGGTGCGCGGGAAAAACGCTATTTGCCGAAAATCGCGCGCGGAATCGGGTTTTCTAAAACACTGATCTCCTGGACCCTAGAAACAGACGCTCTAGTGACGTATTGACTGTGACAGTCCGCGATCCCCATTGGCAATTTTCATGTTCGGTCATCACGCTCTGTTTGGGGGAGTTCGTGTTTTTGAATATTGCAGGCTACAAAGCAGGGACAGCATGAAACGGTCCACTCAGCCTGTGCTAATACAATGACATCACAGGTTAAGCATTGCCAATTCTCTAGCTCAGAAGTGTAAATCATTCTTTCACGAGAGACGCAGTGAATTTTATCCGTAACTTTCTTCTATCGTTTCCAAACCACAGTGGTTCTCATATGATCCAGGCAGAGATGGGTACAAACGTCTGGCTGCTTCACTGAATTCCACAAGGTTTTTGTCTGTGCATTGTTGTCCAGCAATGGGCAGACCAAAGATGTTCCATTGTGTCTGTGGTGCTTGTCCACACCACAGGTATGTCCCTGATCTTGCTTCCAGGTAGCCCCACTTCTGGAAGAAACCCTTAGTACGGCCAATTCTGGTTCTCATATGTTGAGCAATTTGGCCATTCAGAGCCCATGAAGAATCAGCTCCAGGTGGGAGATTCTCACAAGGTTCAATCAAATAGTTGCTACTTCGTTGGTGGCAAGTCTTTCCACAAGCGACTCTCTAAGCTCCCTTAGAGACTGTTTCAGAGGTTGGACTTGCTTTAAGAAACACTCTCTGGATTTGATCGTTGCAGCAGGCAATCTGTCCAGACATAGTGTGCTCACATTAAATACTTTGCAGCTACGCTCTTGCATGCTCGCTACGATACGCCGGATGTCATGTCACTCAGGTGAGCAATCGGCTAGGATGAGTCTTCCGTTGATGTTGGACGGAGGCATCCGGTGATAAAGCGCAGGTAGTCATTTAACGCTGAATCAACTTCTAGCATGGGTTGATCTTTCCCATACCGGGCAAGCATACTCTACACATGAATAGCACAGGGTAAGTGCCAGGAGTTTGTTCAAGATGTTATTGCGTGAACATACTTACTCTTCGTCTCTCGATGGGGTCTTATAAGAGAGAGTGCGGTCCAAGCTAACTCATAGGTAGACAGGATTATCACAGTGGCTCCGGCAGGGGTGTAAAAATTCAAAGTTCCTTAGGAATCAAATGGCTGCAAAGCAGCCTTTCCCGCCGTGTGAGGCGGGGGGAGGGGTGTCTGAGGGGGGATGTGCCCCCCTCCGAAGGTTGGAGATTTTTGCAAAATCACAGAGTAAATACTCTGAGTAATCGGCGCTATTTGGTGCAACATTTTACACTTTTGAGGTTATAAGAAGCTTAACATTTTATGGTTAGAGGCACAAAAAAAGTTACCGAGTTTTATCCAGAATTCCGTTAGTAAAATGCTCACGAGGAAATTAGTTAGACTAACTTTTCCCATTTACACCATGGAACAAATCATTTATAAAGTAATCCATATGACCATAGTAACATATCAATTTCGAAATCCAAACAAAACTGTCAGCAGTTCGCCAAGTACTTGACCGCGAGGGGTATTGTTACTATTTACCCGACCCTTGTCATCGACATTGGGACAAAAAAGTGGGCAAACCAACTATATCGCTAACAAAACTGCCAAGTAAAAAAGTTCCATATCTGAAAATACCGAAGGCATTGAAACACTCGTTGATCAAAAGTTAGAAAAACCACATGTTGCCATGAACGGGAAAAAGTAGGATTGAGAGCACGCTGAGACCTTGTAGAATGATTATTCTCGTGGCTGGCTATACAAAAGTCGGGATTGGGAGAGCTGGCAATTGTGGGGGACGAAAAAGGAGGAAAAAAAAACCCGCGCTGATTAGGGTCCCTGTGTGATTTCTGTGGTAGTGGCTACTGTTCATGTATGTACGAAAGCCACCTAACGAGCGGGTGCAAGAAGGGACGGGTTGTGTCAAAAATAAATGGAAAGGTTTTCCCCAATCGCTGAACGGATTAGCGTCAACACATAGTCGACCTTTGGTGAATTAGACCTCCCTTACCCGCCCGCCGTTCATGCTTGATCACTGCGTCGGAAAGTCAACAAAACGATAATACAAGTAGAATTTACAATGTTGTAAGTGTGGTAATAATAAGCTTTAAAATTGTTAAAGGTCAACGAGAGATTTCAAAAAACAGGTGTCCCTAAAAAATGTTGAAAATTATGATTTTTGCCTGATGTAAAGCGTTCCATTAAAAAAGTATTCCCCAATCTGAAAGGATTAAGCTGAGGAATGGTTTCTTGGTACAAAAATTGTGAAATTTCTACATTTCGTTAGAGGAGCAAAAAATACGAAATTCAGCATTGTTTTATACTGAAATATAAGAAGTCAAATCACCTCTTTTCTCTCTTTTTTAAGACATTTCTGTGGCCAAATACCCCCAAAAAGGAGAGATCTATTGAGTGTCTAGTTATAAGGAAATTACAGATGACCAATATCGGGTCCCTCAAAGCTCGCGTTGCACCTTTAATCCAGTCAAGTTGTTATAGGTTGGTATTCTGAAAGGGAGATAACTGTAATCCGGGTTTAAACCAGGGTTAGTTGTTCACAAGAGTGGACCTCTTTCCTTCCACTAGACCCATAAAAAATGTGCTGTAACAGGTGAGAACTTCCTCCTGGGTGGGCCAGAGTGGCCCACAGCCATGAGGAATTTCCTCACCAATACATTTAACTTAACAGTATTTTGAAAGTTAGAAGGTCCACTCCTGTAGGACTAACCCTTGTTTAAACCCAGGCTTAAAGTTAGTATCCCTTCAGAAACCAGCCATAGTGAATGAGCCTTGGGATTTCCCGCGAGTAGTCAAGTTTCCCGGGAGGTGAAGGAGATTACCACATGACCCACTTTTTCCCGCTGTGGCTCCAGGGGTGTTCCAGAACAGGTAACTTTAAGATGAAGTTTGGCTCCGGTGCATAGATGGAAATCGCCAACACCTGTTGTCTGGCGTATGGATTTGCACGATAAGTGGTTTTCTCATAATAAGAGTTGAGTTCTCCCAAAGCTTTGGAGAGTCTCTTTCGACAACTGTTGAAGGTTGCATCTTGTGCGCTAATTCCAAGCTCATCTGCATAAATAAAAACAATGGGTTCCTGCGCTCTTAGGTTGGTCGTTGATATATATGTTGAACATGAGAGGTGCAAGCACGCTACCTTGTCAATGCTTGTGGTAGTCCATTCTTGAGCCTACGGCTCATTGGCTCTTCTTTTTGCCTAGCTGAACAAAGACACAGTCTGTGTGCCAGCAATCCTTTGATAAAGCTCAGGCAAGCGGAGTGTCCTTGGTGATTTCCGTGTTCTTATGGAGTAGGCATCTTGAGTGATTGTACAGTTGGTCAATAGTGCTGATAGGTCGTACGAACAAAACTCCGGTTACCATACCCCTCTCGAAAACCATCCTCAATGTGTTGAGGTAGGGTGAGTACTTGGCTTGTTGTGATGTGCCTGTGCCGGGTATAACTGGCTTGTTCTGGTATGAGGTTGTTTTTGTTTGTCTACAAAGGTGTCAAACGGTGTTTGAGCAGGAGAAGTCAAAGAGCTTGTAGGGTTGCTGAGAAGTGGATATTGGTCTTATAGCTCTTGGGATGGATGGATCTTTCCCAGGCTTTAAGGAGTGCCATAACATATGGGCCATTTTCACAATCAGTGGCGTTCACTTTAGTTGTGACAACTTCTATGATATGTATATCACAAATTCAATGAAGAATTTCAAAGATATTTTGCTATGTAACTATCCTATATAGGGGTTACCTCAGCTAGCTAACAAACCTCCTTACTTTTTTCGTTTGGATTTGGTGGCCATTTTGTGGTCAAAATTGGCCTTTGGGTTGTACCCCAAATACATCTATGTTTTCAAAGCCTGTACTTTTCCACTGCATTGAATTCCCAGTTTTGTTTTCTTATATTATAGACAAGTGTCCAACTATATGCTATTTTGGTTTCAATTTTCTTGCTTCTCAGTCGAGACAGAGGGTCATTGCAATTCAGCGTTCGGAGGTGACATTTTCCGTTAACATATGATGCCGATGTATGAACAAAACTGTTAACTCCTTATTATTTACTAAGAATTCTCTCTGTTTTTGGTGTTTATTGCAAACAACTACCAGTATGACGAGTTATGAGTTGCAAAAGAATTTGATCCTTCGCCTCTTAAGATTGTGCGCGTAATTCAACAAATTCAATGTAACTTTTACGTTAAATTTTCGTTCACTTCCGCTTGAACAAGAATGATAGTGTTATTTTTTAAAGAGGATACAATGACATGTTTTGAACTCTTTAAAATGTTTGTGAACATGCCTTAACATCGTACTTGAATAAAAGTTGTAAAACTACACCAAACATATTTCAAGATTATACAACACTGCATACCTGCCGTTAGCACCCTTTGTCACCTCCGAAACACATTTGTAACTTCCAAAACAGTTAAGTTAAACATCTCAGCTTTACTTGCTTAATAGAATTTTGCTGCTGATATCTCTGCTGTAGTGAGTGTAGTGATTGCTCATCATGTATAGGATGACAACTCACCAAGGGTTTTTTTTGCCCTGCAGAAGTCAACTTTAAAATTCCCCTGAGACTGAAATTTTTTGTGGTGAGTGAACAATAATGGTTAACAATGTTAAAAACAACAAAAAATTGCTATTTTTCTGGAGCTTGGTGGCCTTACTGTGTTTGACTGCTGATGTTTATCCTTGCGAAAGAAAGAAACATTTCAAATGATAAAAATGATGTTACCATACAGATTGGTATAAATTGGACTAATTACCAGTGTAGTCGTGTTTATTTGTTACTTTTTGTGCATTGAATAGACTGCAGACACAGAACATGTCTTTGTGAACCGTAATGACTGACAGGAATGTTTTGTGTATGATTAGATTTTCCTTAAATCCTAAGATAATTAAAATAGGTATAGGCTTTGACCAAAACAAAATGTTGTGCATGTTTTAGAGAATTAACCAAATTTAAGCTGTTGTTTAGGATTGGTGACATTTTTGTTAACATGAGTAGGATACAGCATATTGCAAGGCCGTTAGCTGTGTTGTCATTATTTATTCAAAGTAACAAAGTTTTAACACAACAAGATTTTAGTTAAACTATAGTATCACTACTGCCGGGTCATTCTATGCCAAAAAAAAAAGAGTTCACCATACATCATTGGAGTTTTGCCATGACTGCTGAGGGAGTGAAATTATAGCTGAGGTCACCAACGAAAGAATCCAAATTCCATTCATTCTATATGGAGTGGTCATCAAAGTTTCACAACTCTGAGCAATATTCAGTCATTTGCCTGTGCAATCAAACAAATATCATTTTAACAAAATGTCATGCTTAAGCAAAACTAAATCAGCACAGGGCCATTTACCCATGGGTAAACTGAGAAACCGGAAACTTCAAGCATTTTTTCGCTTTAAAATTTCTCCTTTGTACTGTAAATATTCCATTCCACTTCAGGGGCCACACTGGGGGACTATTGCTTGCGGTAGGTCTTAAAAATACCAAATGTGATTTCCCGCATGCCTATGCAGTAATTGCACTGACCCCATTATGCCCCTAGAGACCTTAAGTTTTTGATTTTATGTTGCTTTCATGTTCTTGACCCTTACTTTTGAGATTGACTCCAATTTTTTGCCCTTACTTTATGACGAGTACTCCATTTTGATTCTTGAGAATTCATAACTTTATGAAATACTGGTTGGCCTACATGTATGGACAGGCCAAAAAAATGTAATGGTGACCCATGTGAAAAAGTCATTAGCATGATATGCATGTACCAGAGACTTAGTTTTCTGCATGAGTTTAATGTACCTTAAGTTGGTTAAATCTTAAAGTATGTTGTATTTTGTTTTGTTGCTTTGCTTACTATTTAATGGGGTTGATTATACATTTCAGTTGAACCAAAAATGAAATCAAATGAACTAGGTTACTATTGAAGTGCATTGTCTCAGAAATTAACTTTGTACTGTACAGGTCTGATGACCAGCTAGTGCAAAATTGAGCAATAACCAACCAATGTTGATTTCTAGGAAAACCCCTCATCGTGTGAAATACTAGGTATTTCTATTTTTGGTGACACCCATAGCTATTGACCATGCTGCTGAAGGGGATTGCATTAATGCATGTTGTGCTCATCATACAGGCAAAGAGTGATCTATGAGTTTTTATCCCTCCTAAAGTTAGATTCCTTAATTAAGGTGGCTGGATAAAAAAGAAAGTCACTATACAGATTAACCTCAACTGCTAGGTCACACCATGCAGCTGCAAGAACTTGATTGTTTTTTTTTGCATCAGATGAAGTTAATTTACACTAAATATTAGACGGTTAAAATGGTATTATAAATGCTAACATGGTATTTGATTTTCTCCACCAAATTGATTGCCAATAATTTTATTGTACAACAGACAATGTTTACATATCCTATCATATACTATTATTACTATAGTTTTAGGACTAAAGTAGTTAAATTAAAAAAACTCCTTTTCCAACAAATTACAGTGAGAGATCTAGTTAGTATCACTGACACTTTCTAGCAATATAAGTTGCAAAAGATTATATGCTTAAATGCTGAGGGCATGATCTTTTAATACTGTATACTACTGACCGAGCCCGTTTTAATATAGATGGAGAGGAAAAAAGCATTTGAAACAATGCAAAGATATTCATAAAACTTTAGTGTACTTATCAGATGCAAAAGAAGTAGAAGTCTACTCCAAGTACAATCAAATCAAAAATAAAAAAGTTGGGAGGGGGTAAGTAATTTAATGAAACAAACTTTAAGGGTTCCCAACCTTTGAGAGCACATTTTTTTCTGTCATACAATCATGCAGAAGATTTAATTTAAAAAACTCTTCAGCAGAAATAATTTCATAGCCAGTGATCCCTAGAAATAAAGGGGATCACCTTGAAGCTTCGGTACGGTATACATAATCACGGATCAATGGGATAGTGGCCTACATATCAAACAAATGAAGTAGGTGGGTTGATGTGTGCTGGAATGTTTGAAGTTTCAGCAGGGTCTCATAGAATGGCATTGTTTTGTTTTGTCAACCCAAAGGACTGACTTTTGAACTCAGTCATAAAAGGTGAACCGCGCCCGATTTAAGAATAGAACATGATGTTTTGGGATATTGTGACCTTGGAATCAGAAAGCTAGATGCCTGGGCAATGAAAAGCAAAATCAATAGATTGGTGAAACTTTTTCCCTTATTTTTGTTAACACTTAGCAAACATCACATCTTTTAAGAACAAACTTGCTATGTTATGAAATGTTAATAATGCCTATGATTTAAATAAAGACTCCACAAAATGAAAATCAGAAATTGAATGAATAAGGAAAATGAGCTGTGAAATGGAAAAACATGAAGTACTGTATATAAATAGGACAAATTCTAAGTTCTAATGGTTCTTCAGGATGAGAATATGTACACTGTCTCATTTCGTGTTTAACACAATGTTGCCTCCAAATGATATTGTATCACAAATCATGGCCATGTAAATAGCATCCCAGCAAAGTTTGATGTTTTTATGATGTTTTTATGCCATGCCAATGTTATGTTTTAGTTAAACAATTGCTCTGAGAAGTGAGCACACCAAAGTGATTCTTCTTATTTTTTTATTAGTTGGGTCCACAAGCCACGCGCACAGGGAAGGAACTGGAAATGGTGTTCACTTTTCGGTTTGACAGTGGTTCTAGACGATTTTTTCCATTGAACACGATGGCCCGGGCAGATTTTTGAAAAACTGTGCCCAACGTGGTCCCCGGGGGTGGGGAGGGGGGAAAAATAGGTTTTAACCTTGGTATACGTTGACCAAATTTGGTGTTTTTGGTGTCTATTTAGGTTTTGCGAGCATGACAAGTTGATTTAAAACATCGCTTTCCAAAATCAAAATACGCTGCCGTATGCCCCAAATTCAAAATGGCTGCCTAAAAAGGGTGTTGAGCTTTAGGTGTATGATGACCAATTTGGAGATTTTTGGTTTCCAATTACAAATTGTTGGCATCACGAATGCTTAAGACAACTTACAAAATACAAAGGCTGCATATGCCAAAATATCTAATTTCCCAAAATAGCTGCGTTGTCAGTGTGTCTCAAAACTTGCCCCTAAAATGTAATTTCTTCAAGCTTGGTGTGCAGTGACAATATTCTGTACTTTGGTGTCTATTAGGTCATTTAGCGTCAC